>BQNB010016643.1:0-71314 GCA_026074375.1 Tanacetum coccineum | reverse complement strand
AAAATTGCCGGATGTTACATTGTGGGACTGTTTGTGAAAAAGGAGGCGCTAAATAATGGGTGATACCCATTATTCTAATACAAAAACAATATACATCTTACAAAAAGAGTAAAAAAAGGAGCCCGGTTATAGTGGTGATGGTGGTGGTGGTGGGGGAGTGTGAAGAGGGAAATGGAGTCTACTGTTGGCAGAGAGTGGATAAGGTGGTGGTTGGGAGGAGGAGGTACGGTGGTGTGATGGTGGTTGATGACGGTGAAAGTGGTAGCAAGTGATAATATTGAGTGTGTCTCAATATGTGATGGAATGGAAATCAAAAAAAGTAATATTGGAATTAATATTGAGTCAAAAGGGTGAAAATGTTAAAAAGTAAATTATAGGGGCTAAATATAATATTAGAAATAAAACATAACGGGATATGTGTATTAAAATGATGCCACATTAGCCTTTTTGTTAATCATGGCTACAATAAGAAAATTAGCAAAGTATTTAAATACAAAAGAAAAATTAAAAGTTCATAGCTTATAAAAGGAAAACGTGACAAGTTTGATGCATTTTCAAACCATTTGCCCTAATAATAATGCTAGAAACCCTAATATAATTTGTACTAATTGCAATATGATTGGGCATACCATTGAGAGATGTTTTGAATTAATTGGTTATCCTCCTAACTTTAAAAATAAAAATAATTTTGGTCAAAATGTGAGTAATGTGTCTATATTTGGTAAATCTGCTAACACTAGTGGTGGTGTTTCTCACACCCTCACTAGTGATCAGTATCAGAGACTCATGAGTTTGTAGAGTGATTCAGGTCCTTCTAGTTCTTCTTCTCCATCTAATATGACAGATAAAAACTATCATGTTTTCTGTTTCTTTTCTTGTAGATTCTTTAACTTCAACTCCAAGATTAGTACTTATAGTGTGTTTGTTGGATGGATAATTGATTTTGGGGCCAATCAACACATGACTTTTACCACCACTTTTTTGTTTAACATAATAGATGTGTCACATCTAGATAATATTGTGGCACATCCTAATGGGACTAAGGCTAAAGTTAATCAAATTAGGAGTTGTAAACTTAATGATAATCTTGTAATCCATGATGTGCTGGTGAAACCTGGGTATCAAGTTAGTCTATTGTTTGTTTCCAAACTTGCTAAAGATAACAAGTTAAGTGTTTGTTTTAATGAAAAAGACTGTGTTATTTAGGATTCTATTCTCAAGTCCCAAGTGGGGACTGGTAGTGAGAAATATGGTGTATAATTTCTTAATCTAGGTAATAAGATTATCAATAGTAATATTAAGTCTTGTCAAGTGTCAAAATGCCTTTGGCATAACAAGCTTGGTCATCATGCTGACTAAGTCTTTTCCGTTCTTAAAAATGACATTTACCTTAAGGGAGACTTCTCTAGTGAGCCCTATGATGTTTGTCATATGGCTAAGCAAACTAGGGAACCATTTCCCTTAAGTGACCATAAGTCCACTACTGTTGGTCATTTTGTCCACTTAGATGTTTGGGGTCCATATAAAATAAGAAGTAAAGAAGGCTATAGGTTCTTCTTGACCATTATGGATGATTACTTTAGGGCCGTGTTGTTGTTTTTGCTTAAAGAGAAAGATGAAGTTTTAGGAAATATTGAAGTTTTTTGTAAAATGATAAAAATCAATTTGATAAGACTGTCAAATTTTTTAGAAGTGACAATGGTACAAAATTTATTAATAAAAACTTTAATAGTTTTTGTCTTAATAGTGGTATTTTACATCAAACTACTTGTGTCTACACACTCCAACAGAATGGGTTAGCAGAAAGAAAACACAGACACCTTCTAAATGTTGCTAGAGCCCACATGTTTTAGGGGGGGCATTCCATTAAACATGTGGTATGAGTGTTTTTTAACTGTTGTCTATTTGATTAATAGGTTGCCCACTTTTGTGCTTTCTGGAAAGAGTCCCTATGAATTAGTCTTTAATTGCAAACCTAAACTCTCTCACCTTAGGTCTTTTGGATTTCTTTGTTATGCCATTGTTTTAACTTCTACTGATAAGTTTTCTTCCAGAAGTGATAAATGTGTTTTTATAGGATACAATTTTGATAAAAAAAAGTTATAAACTTTATAGTCTTGATTCTAAACAAATTTTGTTGCTAGAGATGTTAAATTATATGAAACCGTGTACCCTTTTAAAAATAATTCTTTAACTAAAAAATATTTAATTGAGTTTAATGGCATAAACAACTTGAATTTTTTGATATCCAAAGATCAAATGATCCCAATGATGATTTAAGAGTTAATAATAAAGGTGGACGTACAAATCCTTCATCTGTTGAGGCTGCAATAGAGTCTGCTGATGCAGATCTGTGTCCTACTACAGATCCCTCTACCTCTACCAGCAATGAAAGTCTTGACAAGTCTGGTTCTAAAAGTACCTATGATGTCAATTCTGAAATGCTAGGCAGTATAACAACACAGGGACTAATAAATGATGGTGGTGCAACACCTAAAGATGATATGTTTAATTCTGAGGGTGAAGATCTTGATTTATACAATCTTGATATGTTGTTTCAGTCTAATGAGGGTGATAATGAGCACAATAGTGTTGGTGGTCTTAGAAGGTCAAGTAGAAAGTTTGTTGTGCCTAATAAGTTTAATGATTATGTTTTGAATAAAAAGGCTAAATATGGTCTTGATAAGGTAGTTACTTATTCAAATTTAAGTAGTGACAATTTTATTTTGTTACCAATTTGAATAAAACTACTGAACCCAAGTCATATAAATAAGTTGCTCTTGATCCTAGGTGGATTGAAGCAATGAACTCTGAAATGGAAGCTTTAAACATAAATAAAACTTGGATTGCACTGACTTACCTAAAAATAGAAAGGCTATAAGAAGTAAGTGGATTTTCAAAGTTAAGTATAAATCCACTGGTGAAGTGGAAAGGTTTAAAGCCAGATTAGTAGCAAAGGGTTTTAGTCAAAAGGAAGAAATTAACTATAAAGAGACTTTTTCACCTGTTATGAAAATGGTCACTGTTAGATGCCTTCTTAGTCTTGCTGTTCAAAAGGGTTGGGTTGTCTATCAACTTGATATCAACAATGCTTTTTTGTATCGTGAGATTGTTGAGGATGTGTACATGACCTTGCATTAAGGTTATTTTGATATTAACAATAAGAAGGTGTGCAAACTGCAAAAGTCTCTTTATGGACTTAAACAGGCACCTAGGAAATGGCATGAAAAATTGACCTCAGTATTAAAAGTGTTTGTTTTTTAGCAGAGTAAAAATGATTTTTCATTATATACTAAGTCTGCTGGTGAATCTTTTGTGATGTTACTTGTATATGTTGATGATATTCTTATAACTGGTAATGATATGACTGAAATCAATAACTGCAAGAAGCTTTTAAACTCTAAATTCATGATAAAAGATCTTGGTGTTCTCAAATATTTTCTTGGCATAGAGGTTATTTCTGATAATAAAACTTTGTGTCTATGTCAAAGAAAATATTATTTGGAATTGATAAATGAGTTTGGCATGTTAGGTTCCAAACCCTCTAAGGTGCCTTTGTATGTTAGCAAAAGTAACAAAGTTTTTAAGATCGTTGATGGTGATGATAACTTTTTGGTTAATATTAGCAACTATCAAAACTTGATAGGAAAGCTAATATATTTAACCATTACTAGGCCTGGTATCTCTTATGTTGTGCATAAGTTGAGCCAAGTGATGCATTCTCTTAAACAATTTGATTTTAGGCTTACATTCAAAGTTCCAAGGTACTTAAAGTCGTTGAAAAGGTGTTCCCTCACCCACTAGGGAATATTTTACCAAAGAAACCATCCGTGTTGAGTATGAATAGAGGCCGCCCAGGTGTGATATATGTAAAATATTTGGTCATATTCACGACCAATGCCCTAATAAGGTGGTGACTCCTCCTATTGTATCTACTTCAAATGTGGTTACTCCTACTGTTGTGAAGGCTAATGATGGTTTCCAAATGGTGGGTAAAAACAAAAAGAAGAAAGGTAAATCCAAGTCTACTAATGGTGGTCAGTTTGTTGGCCTTATGGTTAAACAAAATGTAAGATATGAGCCTAAGGCAAATACAAGCGCACCAAAGAAGAGAGCTACTAATGAGGGTAATTCATCTATCCCTTCATCTAGGTTGAAGAGTACTCGTACTTCTTCAAATAATATTACCTCTTCAAATTCGTTTTCTGCATTGAATGTTGAAGAAGAAGATGAAGGAGAAGTGGTTGAAAATGTGTATGATGAAATGGCTAACCTATTTTCTAATACAAAACCAGGAGGAGGTTATGCCTTCATGACTGATGTTGGTTTGCTTGGTTAGTTGAGTCATTTGTTCTAGTTTTATCTAGTTGTCTCTAAAGTTGTAAGTGTTTATGACATGTCATAAATACTAGTTTTAGGTGTTTATCTAGCTCTTTAGCTAGAGGTTAATGTGGTACTTCAACCACATTCCATTTTTACTTAAACGTTTTCGGTTTTAATAAACTTTACTAGGGTAACCCTTTACCCAAAAAAATATATTCTGAAAGTGGTGTGTTTAATGTATATGCTTATGTGGATTCTGACTGGGTCAAGTGCACTGCAACCAAAAGGTCTATCACTGGATATACAGTGTACTTAGGAGACTGTTTTATATCTTGGAAAAGTAAGAAACAAAATGTGTTGGCTAGATCTCCTGCTGAAGCAAAATTCAAAGCTATGTCTAATGTAACTTGTGAAATCATTTTGGGTGTTGAAAATTCTCACTGAGCCGAAAGTGAATTATAATACTCCTGTGAGTATGTTCGGTGATGGTAGTTCAGCTACTCAAATAGCTGCAAATCCAGTGTTTTATGAGAGAACAAAGCATTTTGAGATTGATTTATTTTTCCTGAGAGAAAAAATTGTTGATGGGGTTATTAAGACTTGTAAAGTCAAGTCTAAGGAGAATGTTGCAGACATTCTTACTAAATGATTGTCTGTTGATGAGCATAAAAAGTTTTGTGGAATGTTGAAATTGTTTGATTCATTCCACGTTTAGCTTAAGGGGGCATATTGAAATAAGCCAGCTTATTATAAGCTTATCCTGGAATTTAATATTTCAGGGGTCTAATGGTATTTCAGGTAAAATGTATTTGCTCTATATTTGTTATTCTGTTTGTGTTTGTTTGTTTCTCTATTTTGTAGGGTCTGTTTCTGCCAACTCTCTCAAAGATCCAGCTGATGGGCTATAAATACATCTCATTCTCATAACCCTAGCCTCAAGTCGTTTTATAGTTTTCTCTCTCTAAAAGTTGTTCATCTCTGTGATTTGTAATCGTTCTTGTTCTTGTTAGTATTTTCTGGTTCTGTTTTAACTCAAAACCAATTATCACATTCGAAGTGATAGATTGATGTTGTGAATAAAAGATTAATGAGGAGGTTGGTTGTATGAAACTGATTGTGTCTTTTGATCTGTGTTACTTTTATAAAACTCTACATAAAGGGTGATGCATGAATGGCTATACAAGTTGATGTACAATCCTTGAGCATTATTATCTGGTTCATGCCTGCACGTACATATCTTGTTTCTTCTTAAAACCACTTTCGGTTTGTCTTTCTTATTGGTTTCTACTTCATACAAGTTGATCGTACATAGTCTTTGTGAATGATCTTATTTGTTGGAATTTTAAATGATGAATCCGGTATCTGATGCATGCATTGCATTGTTTAATACAGTAAAACTTTATTGATTGCCATCATAACATACGTATACTATTGTATTTTTTCATTTGGTTTTATAGGTTGTTTTCCAAAAATATAAAATGCACACATAAAATTTAAAATACACATACTAGTTTACAAACATCCACTTGATCATGTGAATTTAAAATACACACATACTATATTAAATGCATCCACCATGATCATGTGAATTTAAAATACACTCATAAAATACACACGTACTATTTTACAAACATCCACTTGATCATGTGAATTTTATTCTGAATAACACAACGGATATTTTTACTAAAACAAAAGTCGACCGTAAGCGGACATTCGAACCATCATGTGCCAAACAACTTGCTTCTTATCGACTGTTACCACAACCCCGTCTAAGAGAAAATGGTTCAATGTCCAAGTATATAACATCGGAACTCATGCCATTATAGGATCAACGACAAGTGACTTGATGTGATTGATAAGTTCAGGTCCGACATGCGTATAATGGTCCTTATTCTTATAGAGAACATCCATGGCGCGTGCCAAATTGATCACCCGCATGATAACAGGCATTTTGACATCTTTACACTTCAAGGATTCTTCATTCATTTCGACCCAGGCATCTTCGACTTTTGAATTGAACACATCATAGACATGTTGCTCTGTAACCTCAAATTCCTTCATGTAGCATTGAATTCCGGAGGCGACATGCTTTCTTTCTTGCTCCTCCTGAATTTTTATTTAACTTTTTAGTAGTAGAAATCAGTTAACAAAAAAAACTAACAATGTGCAAATTTTCACCATAAAATATAAAGGTTAATTAATTACGTAGTTAGGTTCTAGTCGGATGTACCTTGTGGGTCACTATATCATCCATGACCCTACAAAGCACACAACAAGCTTTGGCAAGGGGAGGCAGAGTGAGAGCCCATTTGAATGTCTCGTCTGTAATTGCGTCACCCATGGCAGCAAAACTAGCTATTAGAGTGAATTTATATCCGCTGCTAACAGTCGTAACTTCTTTGTGCTCTTCCATTGTTGGTATATACTCCTCATTTGCCCATTTAGCTTCTTTCAAGTAGCATCCAATGTATTCCATCATCTGTAAATGACAACAAGCACCTTTACAGAGACCAGATCAAGTAATAACCTTTGAGATCATTACAAGTACTTCTTTAGTTGACGCCAACAAGATAAAAATATTTTAATTTTTTGAATTTCATTTACAACACAATTGTTAATATAAATCACAAATAGCAATATGTAACTGTAAATAATTTTAAGTTATCAACTTTACAACGCAAAATTTGTAGGAAACATAGAAATAAAGCAAAAAAATTCTACCACGCCATCTATATCATAAGCTGTGAAAGCATACATGTTATATATATATATAAGGATATTTTAACAAATAGGGTATGTTGAAAGCTAACCGCTTCTCTGATATAGTTTAGATGATGTGCTTTTCCCATCTTTATCAAGATTTTTTCCATATCCTCATATAGACTCAGGAGCATGCGGTATATAAGCTTATACTTTTCAGGAAGAGCATCCAAGCATGTAACCGACCACCTAAAACGTTTTTTTTGGTAACCTTCTAAATGAAATAAAACTAATGGATGACATAGTACGTGCATATAGGTTCGCATAGTATACCTATGAACTGCTGCAGTAAAGATCTCAAGTTCTTCATATGTTCCATAAGCATCGTACGTGTCATCCAAAATTGTCTCCATTGCAAGAGTTTTTGCTAAAAACATCCTGGATTGAGAATATTCATGTCTCAAGAAATACGGCTTGACCAAAAGTAGCATTCAACCATTCTATTTCTTGCATAAGCTAAATTAGTTGGGACTTGGAAACCATTCCACCACCTGCACAATTTAAGATAGACATTTCACATCTATAATAAGATCTTTAAGATATGGAAATAACATAAACTATATAACTCATGGGTGATTATTATTTATATATTACCGAAGTAAACAAATGATTCATTTATATTTACATACTTGTAAACTTGGCTAAGCTCTTTCTTATGCAGGGACTGTAGAAGGTTGAACCCCAATTTGGCAAGCTTTAGTAAGGACTCGTTACATGAAGCCTGTTGTTGGTAGAAAGGTATGTAGCGCAATGCCTCGAGCCTGGGTAACCTTTTGTGCACAGGTTGCTTCAAAGCCTCTATTATTTGTGTAGAGACGATAGAGTTTCTCCATAAAGGATCATTTGATATTTCATCAAGACGAGCTTTTGTAAAAGCAAGAGCATCATCTAATATGACCTCGCCAGGGACCCTTAGATACGTTGCCTCATACAACTCCAGTAAACCTGCAATGTCATTTTCTAAGGGTTCCTTAAAAGCTCCATTCTTGTCCTTGTAGCTCTTGAAAACATCTGTTTCATATTATAAATCAAATTTTCAGCTTCTATTGCATAATGATTAATAAATATTACTTATGCGCACTAACCACTTGAAACAAAGAAGCCTTGTTGTCGCATAACTCGAAACCAAACGGAAGTAGCACCACCGGTCCAATTGTCACCATATGCATCATAGAAGTGATGTAATGTTCGATCAATCTCTTCTTCAAAATGATACGCAATTCCTAGGCGTTGGATGGAATCAATCAATCTTAACAAATTTGTATGCTGAGAGGGAACATCCAAAGTTCCCAATATTTCTTGCCTTACTTTATCTTTCAAGTCTTCGACTACCTTTTCAAGTCCGGCTTGATCTTCTCGCTTCATGTACAAATCAACAACTATTACAATTTGTGTAAATTAAGCGAAAGGGTAAATTTACATTCACCTACAAGCTTTTGTAGCTTAATGGTACCAAATTATAGTGGCCCTCTAGCCAAGCGATTAACTTCCCAATGTGGACGATATCATAGATTCAAAGTACCTTAGACTACAATGTCTGTTTAATTTGCCTTAGACTTAAGAAAATACATTCATCATCTGTAATACATGCATGCATGCAAATTCTTGCTGTTTCATACTAACTTTTGATAAGAGATACATACCTCGTCATATGTGAGAAACTGGTCACCCCAAAGGCTGGGAGGAAAATTCACAGTGGGACGTATAACATTCTCTTGTAAAGACATGTTTTCTTTTTTATATATTCAGATCAGTATATATTGTATAAGTTGCTTGAATTTGAAGAAGAGCAAGGTGGTATATATATAGGGTGGTGAAGACATCACTATCACGTATAAAAGGTTGGTATATATTAAATTTTAACGGTACATTGCATAAATTACACAGTATAAACGATTAACACATATATGTCAATTAAAATAATAACAATATGCAATTCTTGTAAAATGTGTGACATATTCATATGCATATAAAAACGCATTGCGGGCACCTTTACTTTGAAAATGAAAAAAAGTACCATTTATCACAATTATACATTGAATGTAAGGTGTCAAGTCTTACTAATGAGATGATTTCATTCTAAAAGCAAGGATAATGACATTGAATGTAACATTTTTCTTTCTACTATTATCAGTCTTAATAATGACATTGAATGTAACATTTTTCTTTCTACTATTATTGGAATAACGTATCTATTTTATTGTTTCATTACATCCTCCTTGTGTTGAATTTAATTCAAAAGTCTATAAAATTATTACTGTTGGGCCCTATGCTACAGAGTGAATTTCATATATGTCAAAAGACCCACTCATATTTTTAGCTAGAGAAATTCTATTTCCTCAAAGTAGTTACTCGTATTTTTATTCTTACTCAGATATCCTGATAAGTGTGAGAATAAACGTTTTGAATGCAGAGAGATAATAAGTTGAGAAAAAAATATTATAATATTATTGTGTGTGTAAAAAGATATGTAAGAATATAATGTAAGTGGATATAGCAAAGCTCTTTTATCTAATTTCATTTGCCACTAAACATTGGTTGTTAAAATAAATTTGTCTCTATCTCTCTATACAATGTATATATACGGGAAGTGCATATTTTGATAAGGAAAATGACACAAAAATGCACTAAATTTAGGGTCCGTTTTCAATCAAGGTATTCAACTTTTTTTCTTGTACATAAAGGCGGTCAACTTTTTTTCCAGCCGATTTAGGTTTTTTCTCACTTCTTGTTAACTCATTAACCCCGATTTCGTTATATGCCAAAATTAGTGTTAATTAAAATTAAAAAGCTCAAATTGACGATTATGTAAAAATCAATACACACACAATTGTTTCTTCCCAAAATCCCCAAAAATGAGAATGAACTATCTGTTGTAAATACATCCATGTAGGATTTATCTTTAAATTGTTGGCATCTCTTTTCTTTTTTATTCGTATGTGATGCTACTGCATTTCAGTTCGAGTCTTCTAATTATTTCAAAAAACAAACACATAGCCTATTGTTGATATAGTAGCGTTAGCTGGTAAATAGCTAGGCATTAATTGAATTAAGCAATTTGCTTACTGAATCACCTTAAAAAATCAGTCTGCAAATTTTGGTTTTGTAACCAATAGTTTAGAAATTTTTGTGTCTAATTTTTGCAAGTATATTGCATTTGGGTAAGCTCGTTTAGCCAGATATGTAGAACCAACAAATCAGAAGATCATACTTTTAAAAAGGTTTCATTCTCATTTTTGGGGATTTTGTGAAGAAACGTTTGTACATATATTGATCTTTGTAAAATTGTCAATTTGATCCTTTCATTTTTAATTAACATTAATTTTGGGGATATAACGAAATCGGGGTTAATGTGTTAACGGCAAGTGAGAAAAAACCTAAATCGGCTAGAAAAAAAAGTTGGCCGCCTTTATGTCTAAGAAAAAAAAAGTTGAGTACCTTGATTAGAAACGGACCTTAAATTTAGTGCATTTTTATGTCATTTGCCCTGTTTTAATATGGCTCATGATAAATTACTTCTTATTCTATCAGAATGAGAAGAAGAGAAAAAAATTCTTATGTGTGCAACCGGAACGAGAATCTTAAACTAAAGCAAATGACAGTTTGTTTTACATTTGATTCTTGATTTCATAAATAAATAGTGTACGAGACAAATTTGAATGCATTTTTATTGGCTAATTACATATGGAATATGATCACAGTTTGGTGGGGTTTCAACAATTTCCCGTCCACTTTGGCTAATTTAATCTCTTGGAGCGATACAACAAACCTAAGTCCCACCACGAAGACTTGTTTTGATGCGGTTGTTCAAACTACTTTTTGGGTGATTTGGAGATTTAGGAATCGTATTTGCTTTGATTTGAATCCTCCGAGAAAGGATATGCTAAGCGAAGAAATCAAAGTGTTATCTCACTCGTGGATTATTCATAGGATAAAGACTCCGGTTCCCGGTTGGTTAGATTGGATTGTTAATCCTTATTTCCTTGTAGCATAACTGTATCTTCTTTTTCTTTTCCTTTCTTTCCTCTAGCATCTTGCTAGAGTGTTAATAAAATTGCCGTTCAAAAAAAGACATATATTTCATGAAAATAACCATGTTCATCTTTTTCATACTTACACATCAAACTGTAGTTGTATATGAGCGTTATTTCGACTTTAGATACATACTTTTATCTCGGGGTTCATACCACAAAAAAAACTGAACATACGACTAATCTCATCTCACACCATAAACATACTATAATTCTTGCTTTACGTATCATCATACGTAAACAATTTCATGTTTTTAGTGTTGTTGATCGGTTCGGTTATCGGGTTGTTCGGTTAATTCGGTTCGGTTAAAAAAAAAATTGGTCAACTCGAAAACCAAACCAAAAACCGAAATTTCTTTTGGGGTCAACTCGAAAACAGAACCGAAAACCTAAATTTCTTTTGGGGTCAACCCGAAAACCGAACCGAACCGAAAACCGAAATAAAAAAAAATAATTACATAGATATTTAGCAAAAAAAAAAGTTATTTCAAGCATAAAAAGTGTTTTTTTATATTAGGATAAAATTTTAATGGTATTTTTTTATACATGAATATATAAAATATATATATATATTTATATAAATTCGATTTTCGGTTCTGATTGCCAAACTCATATACAACCCAAAAACCGAATTTGTAGTTCGGTTCGGTTCGGTTTTGACAAATTCGGTTCGGTTCTTAGTTCGTTTCGGTTGCTTTCGGTTCGGATCAGTTTCGATTTTCGGTTTTTATGCTTACCCCTACCTGATTTCAACCCTGATGAAATTATGGGCATATAGTGGAACCAGTGGCGAACACAAGAGAGGGGGTAGTGTGGACACATGCCCGTTAGTGAAAAAATCTGTAATGTAATTTTTTTCAAAATATTAGACTATTTTTGTAATTTGCACCCCTCACGAATCAATTTGTAGTGTAGTTTTGAAAAATTATCAAAATTTGCCCATCAACCATAATTTCTAACTCCGCCCCTAAGCAAAACCCAAACAAAATCCCCTTATAGTCCGAAGATTACTATTTTCCACAACTTGAATTAACCCTGTAAAACTTAGATACTTTGTAGAGTTAAGTACATTTCTTTTATTAAGAAAATATTTTGTATATATTTATTTTTTGTAAAAACACATTTGTAAAAATGTGATGGTTAAGAAAAACTATTTTCTTGATAACTAATCATGTTTAATGATTTGTTTATACATACCTTAAGTGATTTACATTTGAAATGGAAATTTACGATTAATAATTTGTAAACGGTTATTTTTATCGTAAACGTTTTTACATTTTGTTATCTTCAAAACATCGAGAGGTCAAAAAAATATAAATAACATTTTTAGACATTATTTGTATTAACAGTTAACCAAAGTATTATATACGGCGTATCGTTGATGTGGATACGACGTATTCTTCAAAGTCAGGCAATGGTCTTTTAAGTCGTCAAAGTCTTGGATACGTCGTATAGGTCTTGAATAATACGGCGTATTTGCTGTCAGATCAGTAGTTTCTCGAACTCTTCGTTTATGCTCTAAAATGCGTGCCTTTCAGCTAATCTTCACAAAGTACTCCATAATTACTGAAATTCTCAAATATAAACGATTAAGTATCAATTCTTGCAATAATTATACAAAATGGGTAATTTACATGGGATAAATGATGCTATGAAAGTGACATTATTTGATGTCATCAAATATCCTCCACTTGAATCCTACTTGTCCTCAAGTAGCCTTTAGAAATTTGTGAAAATGTATCCTAACCGTATTTAAGAATTTTTACGTTAAGCATTTATTCGATCAATTACTAGTACGCAACCAAACACCTCATGAAATAGGAAGATGAAAACACTCAAATCACTCGACTAGTCTATGTGGTAACATGTAACTAATTCGCTCAGTTGCTCGGTCGTGATGAATATTCTATCATAGGCTTGGCAAGGATACACATCTCCACCACTAAAACTAAGGAGTAACAAGTTTATAAAGGTAAATTGGGTTTTAAACAGGCTTAAAGGGTTTAATCACTTTTTCTAATCTCTACCGATACCAATATTCCAGAAAAGATGACAAATACCATACATACACACCTATAACGATGAGATAGACACATATGGTTGCATTCAAACCTTAACTTGAATAAGCTAAAGAATAGGACTAGTGTCTTTACAAAAAGTCGTAAACCAGCAAGGGCGACGAACCACATATACACATCCATAACAATGGAATAGACATACATGATTGCATTCAAATCCCTCACTCGGGTAAAACCAAGGGTTAGGACGAAAAGTGATATAGGGTAAAAAGGGAAATAATTGTTGTTAAATAAAAATTTACAAAACAAATAAACTAAGTCCAAACAAATAAGATACAAGTTGCTAGTTACTTTCTCGACCGTCACCATGATAAAGACTTAGAAATATATACATAAACGTCTCGATTATAGATCAACAAAATCAACCTTAGTTGGCGTTCCCGTAACGGTCAACTCCCAATCATCCCATACTTTACATACCTTTACAAAATCAACTCAAGAATCACAACCATGGCGATTGAAGGCGGTGGCGCAAAAAAAAAAAAAATTTTCTTCCCAAATTAACAATCTAATTCCTTTCTTTCCTTAGTGTTTGATACCTGTTATAATCCCTGAAATTGAGACTAATCTTTGATTAGGCTCATATCGAGTGTGTTAGGCGGGTGTCTCATCTTTGGATCTAAGGGTTTTATTTTGTTATTACTTTTAATTCAGATTCCTTTTCCGTTTTCTCTTTTCAGCGCCTTTTCTTTTGTGTTTCGATTTTGTAGAAGATCCCTTCAATCCATAGAGCTTTCTTCAATCCAAAAGTTTTTTTTTGTGTTTCGATTCATGGGAAGCTTTAGATCAAAGGAGGATGATATGGCTAGAATATCCACCTCTGTTTTCATTACGAACTTTCCGGTATCGACATCTGCTAAGGAGCTTTTTCATGCTTGTAAACAATATGGTCACGTGGTGGACTCGTTCATCCCTTCTAAGAAGTCCAAGAATGGTAAACGATTCGGTTTTGTCAGGTTTATTAACGTTTTCAATGAGGAGAGGTTGGTAAACAATCTTTGTACGATTTGGATTGACCGACACAAACTTCATGCCAACGTAGCTCGGTTTCAAAGACCTCAAGTTAAGAAAGAGAGGGATGGAGGTAAGCAAAACAATGATCACCCATCACCTAAACAAACTTTGAAAACGAATATGCCTATGAGGGATGGAAAGATGTATATGGGGGTTTTGAAAGGGGATAAGCATACGGAGGTACAACTGATGCAACCAGAACCGGCGTTAGTTCTGGGAGATGAATGTTTGGTGTCTAAGGAAATGTCTAAGGCGTTATTCGGAAGGGTGAAAGAATTTGCATCCCTTACTAATCTTAGGCTAGCTATGAGTGATGAAGAATTTGTAGACCTCAAGATCAAATACATGGGGGAACTATGGGTGGAAGTAGAGGGCATTCCTTTTAAGTTGTGGTCGGGGAACTCTTTTTCTCGTATTGCAAGTAAATGAGGGAAGTTACTAGACGTGGATGACCAAGAGGATTCCTGTTTCCACTCCAAGCGGCTTTGCATTCATACTAAATCAGGTAATAACATAAGAGAAGAGTTTAAAGTGATTCATAGAGGAAAGGCATTCTGGATTCGTGCAAAAGAAACACAGGGATGGGTTCCTGGTTTAAATGACGAATTAGACGATGAAGAGGATCAAGATGATATCAAATCAAATGACGATACATCTGATTTGCATAAGATGGATAGCACAGGCGATAACAGTGAAGGGGAGGAGGTTCCAGATACTATTTTTGAAGATGATGGGGTTGTCAAAAGTCGAGCAGAGGGGGAATTAAAAGATAAGAATGTTGATATTTCGGAAGACCCTTTCAACATTTACTCTCTTCTCAATAAGCACAAACACAAGAATGGAAATTTGAATAATTCTGGTAGTAGCTTGAAATATCCTCCTGGTTTTACTCCTAGTATTGACGCGGATGAGGAAGATGTTTCCGTCGTTGATGGTTCAGCTCGAAATGATGAAACAGAGAGAGGGATCAATAAGGGTAATTTCACAGATGCTTTTAGCGATGGTCGGGACAAATGCAATTCGAATGAGAACGGGGTGGACTCGAAAGCATCAGGACACTTTAAACATTCAGAAAGGCCTAGAACGGGGGGATCAATCATTGGGTTACTAGATGAGGTTGTTAGAGTTGGACAGATCATGGGTTACAAAATGGAGGGAGTCATTTCTAATATGACCGAAATTATCGAATCACAAGGAGTGGACGATGGTCTTAGATGAATTTTTTATCCCTAAATATTCAAGGCCTTGCCCAAAAGGCCAAGAAAGATTGGGTTAAGGAGCTTTGTATCAAGAATAAGATTAATTTTTGGCGATTCAAGAAACAAAGATGGAAGACATGAATGATTCTTGTGTTAGGCAATGCTGGGGTAATTTGGCGTTTGATCATGTTCATAGTGAGGCGGTAGGGAATTCGGGGGGCATTTTATGCGTTTGGGACCCTTACGTTTTTTGCAAGAATAGCGCTACTATTTTAGATTATTTTGTGATTACCCGTGGGCAATGGCGATTGACGAGGCAGAATATGATGGTTATTGTGGTTTATGCCCCTCAGGAGAATAGAGAGAAACAAAGCTTATGGGAGTACTTACAACAGGTTATTAGTAAATGGAAAGGAGAGGTGATAGTCATGGGGGACTTTAATGAGATCCGTTTTAAATCTAATAGATTCGGCTGTAATTTTAATCCTCTCGATGCTCAAAGATTTAATGCGTTTATCTCGGGATCAGGCTTGGTGGAAATTGCTTTAGGTGGGAGTCATTTCACTTGGTGCCATAAATCCGCAACCAAAATGAGTAAATAAGATAGATTTTTAGTGTCGGAAAGTGTTTTAAGTGCGTTTCCGAATATTAATGCTATTACTTTGGAGAGATTATTATCGGATCACCGTCCCATTTTCTCCGGGAGAATCATTATGATTACGGTCCAACACCATTTCGCTTTTATCACCATTGGCTCGAGATAGATGGATTTTCGAAATTAGTGGAAGATATTTGGAAGGATAGTCCCTGTGTGGGAAGCAACGCGATGGCTATATTGATGGGCAAGTTGAGATGCCTTAAAAAGCGTATCAGGATATGGAACAAATCAAACCTGGCTGGCATAAATAACAGTAAAACCCAAATTAAAAAGGAGTTGGAGGTTATTGATCAGATTATTGACAAAGGACAAGGAAATGAAGATGTGATTAGATCTCGTGCGGACATTATGCACAAGCTTCATACTTGTAACAAGTTAGACTCCATGGAGGCTAGTGAGATGATTGCTCGGACCGTATCCATTTGAGCAACTCGAGCAAATGTCTCGTCGTAGTCAATTCCAAGTTGTTGTGAGTAACCTTTTGTGACTAGTCTCGCCTTGTTTCTTTGAACGGAACCATCTGCGTTGTACTTGATTTTATAGACCCATTTGACACCAATAACGTCTTTGTATGAAGGTCTGTCTGTGAGCTCCCATGTGTTGTTCTTTTCGATAACCTGAATTTCGTCCTCCATCGCTTTCTTCCATGATTCCTCTTTAATTGCTTCTTCAAAACAATCTGGTTCTACATGACAAAAATTAGCGTTGTATATTTCTGCCAGTGAACGAAACTTTCTTGGTGGTGGACTTTGAGATTCTTCATCAGGTTCTTCGTTAGGTACTTCGTCATGTGATGGTTGATTTTCATCACTTTCCACATGTGCTTCATCTTGCATATTGTTAGTGGAAAAACTTGTTCCTTCCTTTTTTTCTTCTTCCCAATTCCAGGAAGAATTTTCATCAAAAATTACATCTCGACTAACTATTACATTTTTTGTTTTTAGGCTATACAATCTATAAGCTTTTAACTTGCTACTATAGCCTACAAAAATACACTTTTCACTTGTCTCGTCTAATTTATATCTTTTTTGCTTTGGTATTTGAGAATAACAAACACACCCAAAAACTTTAAGATGTCTTACCGAAGGCTTTCTTCCGTTCCACGCTTCAAGTGGAGTCTTGTTATCGAGGGCTTTTGTTGGACTTCGGTTCAGCAAATATATTGCCGTGTAAACTGCTTCTGCCCAAAAACTTTTTGGTAAACCTTTCTCGTGCATCATTGATTTCGCCATTTCTACAACGGTGTGATTCTTTCTCTTAACTACACCATTTTGTCGAGGTATGTATCGAGTTGTGAGCTGTCTGTGCATACTTTCATCCTCACAAAACTTGTCAAACTCTTTTGAGTTGTATTCTTTACCTTGATCACTTCTCAAAATTTTGATAAAAATCCTCGTTTGTTTTTCAACAAAATTTTCAAACTTTTTGAAAATTCCAAAAAATTGAGATTTTTCTTTCATGAAATAAACCCATGTCAGTCTACTAAAATCGTTGATAAATATAATGAAATAGAGATTATTAGCATGAGATGGATTCCTCATCGGACCACAAAGATCGGTGTGTACTAGCTCGAGTATATCCTTGGCTCTCCAAGCGACTCCTTTCGGAAATGGTTTCCGATGATGCTTTCCGAGCGCACACCCTTCACAAACTACTTCAATCTTGTGAATTTGCGGCAAACCTCCAACCATATTTTTCCGGTGGAGTAAATTTAGACTTTGGAAATTAAGATATCCAAGTGTCCTATGCCATAACAAAGCCTCATATGTGGTTGTGGCTTTCAACGCAGTGTGTTCTTCATATCTGAATGTGATTGGAAAACTTATGCTCTGCCCCATTATTATCTTCTACATCAAGTCTTTATTTCTTCCTTTGTTATAAATACTGCAACCTTTTCCTTTAAAAATAACAGAGTATCCGTGCTCTACAAGTTGACCGACACTAAGCAAATTTTGCGTAAGGTCGGGAACTAGTAAAACATCATTTATATATTTGATACATGTTTTCGTCTTGGCCGTGATCTTGCCTTTTCCTTTTACTTGTACAACTGCTTCGTTTCCCATTTTTACTTGAGAATTTCCTGCAGTGTCAATATCGACCAAAATACTTTCATCGCCCGTCATGTGGTTACTACAACCACTGTCAAGAAACCATGTGTCACTTCTTTCAATGTTAGCTGAGTGACAAAAGAAAACATTTCCATCTTCTTGTTTTTCTTCTAAAAAATTTGCCTGTTGGTTCTTTTGACGATAAAATTTTTCTAAATGACCAAATTGATCATAGTTAGTGCATTTATACTTTCCTTTGTGCCAACAATCTTTTTCTTCATGATTGTCTTTCTTGAAAATGGAACACTTGTAAGAGTGTCCATCACCAAATGATCTTTTATCAAAGTTACCTCGACCTCTGCCGTAACTTTGTCTACGTTCACGGCCTCTAAAATTTCTGCCTCCGTGGCCACCTCGGGATGAACTTCCTCTTCCAAAATTTGATTGTGGTCTTTTGTCACCTTGCAAGCTGGATTGGAATGCACTCTCGATCGCCTTGCCGGAGTGACGTGTCATGCGCTGCTCATATGACTTGAGAGAACTTAGCAATTCTTGAATACCCAAAGTTTTGAGATATTTGGTTTTTCAATGACTGCTATGATTGGATCAAAATTTTTCAAGAATACTTATGAGAATTTTCTCAAAAATTCTATGGTCTTCAATTTCATCACCATAACTTTTCATCTGATTAATCAAATCAGTTAATCTAGATGAATAGTCATTTAGTGACTCATTTTCTTTCATCTTCGTGTTCTCGTAATCTCGTCTGAGAGTTTGTAGTTTAATTGCTCTCACTTTGACGTCTCCTTGAAACTCTTGCTTGAGCACCTCCCAAGCTTCTTTGGCCCTTTTAGACGCATTATCTTCAGGAAGATTGACGGCGTAACTCCCTGTTGAATCATACTTAAAACGGTTGCGTTTCGGCTTCTCTTCTGCTTCAAATCTTTCATTTGTTCCTTGGTTAATTTTTGTGTATTATCGGGTTCTTCAAATGTGTTTTTGACATCGTCAAACACATCTAAAGAATCAAACAAAGTCTCCTTTTTGACACACCAATAATCATAATTTTCACCATCAAAAATTAGAACAACAACATGACTTAAATCAAAACCTTGTCGTCGTGCCATCACTACTCTATAAAAATGATAAGAACTCGTTTAACCCAAATGGATTCGAACAAGCTCTGATACCAATTTATGTTGGATAAATGAGATGTTACACTCACTAAAACTTGCTCACAAAATATTTCTACAAAGTATGAAATAACTCTTGGTTATTTGGAAAAACAATGGCACTCAAAATACTTGTTAAAATCTTCAAACACTTTATTTATTTTGGTAGGAGCTTGTTCATTTTCTATCACAATGCTACCACCTTTTATAGGCTTCTTGTAGTACACTATTACAATATGAAAACAATGACAAGTAAAACATATGCATAGTAGTTGTATAGTATTCAAGGATTGTGGCTGATCTTGTTGCCGTAAATCTAGCTTCTTGATTTCCGCATGGTGTTGAATGAATGTGGTAAAATCAAAACATCAATTTTCTTCTTTTAAAAAACATGTTTAAAACTTACCCAACTATTCCTTTATCAACTTTTAATAGTTACGCTTGACTTTATTTTAAAAAACGTTTTCTTTTGTTTGTGGCAAAAACACATTAGTTTACAAATACGTCAGATAAGCTTAGAAAAGATGCCTCAACCATGCTTGAGAATGTTTCAACTCACTGGGCTGACCATCAACATTTTTACCATGCTCGATACCCAATTCCAGATTTTGTTCCACGTTGCTAATACTAAATGTACCCTCCTTAGCACCACTATTCTCCTTCGCTGAAATCACATCAAAATAACTCTTCTTATGTTTCAACCCTCCCCCGAACTAAAAAAACCTCTCTCAATTATCCATACATACACACAAACACCTTATCAACACATCAACCCTAACAACCGTTACCAGCAACTACATTTATGGAAAAAGCCTATTAGGGTTTCACCACCTCTTAGAGAAACGAGAACATGAATAATGTTAGTATAAACCCTAAAACAGACTTAGACTTTTTAGGAATATACTAAACAACTTAATGCACAAGCAATTCACCACATATAAATTATAATAATAAAATGACTTGATTAAACCCTAAACCCTTTTAGTCGAACCACCAAAGCCGTTCCACAAAAAAGAATTATGCTAATACAAACCGAGTATGAAAATATATATATGCGCATGTACTAAACAATTCAATGAATAAAACCATGTAGAATCAGCCGTTAAGGCGAAAACCGATTCTGGTTTCAGTGATCTCTAAAATCGCTCAGAGAGAGAACTTAGGGATGTGGTCTTTGGCTTCCCAACTTATATAAACATATAAAGTAGAAAAAAGTTACATGTTTCATTTATGTTGCTTACCCAAAATCACACTCGTCAACCTTATTCAATATTATTAGTTACATGAAAAGTCCTTAAATTCTGATGTAACACCCCCAAATTGGGTCGCAGCGGAATAGGGGTCCGGGGCGTGTTACTTCTCAGATCAATAACACAAGATAATATAAAAACGACCAAAAAGTCGTTTAAAACTGATACATTGGATTTAATAAAGTATGTGTTACAAAAGCCCGAAGCTTTACTTGTTTACTTGTTATTATTACAAAGATTTCCAGCCCATAACAGATATACAAAATGTAATGCGACTAAATCTTTAATGCATGACTTCAAAATATAACCACCAATGTATCCTTCGCACCTCGTGCTTAATGACCTCTTGAAAAACATTTCATTTAAAACGTCAACATAAAGTTGGTGAATTTCATAGGTTTATGTAAATGTATATGCAGGACCGCAAGACTTTCCCCGTGATAATGCAACAGATGCAGACATCACAAAATGTAATTACGTTTTCCTAAGCTCATGACACCGAAGCTCGACATAAATGAATACAATATATAAATATTGCCTACATTGCCCGTGATGATGTTCAACCCGTAACATCCAAAATCCGACATGATATACGTTCGTTTCCAGTGATAGCTAGTCACCCGAACGGGGAGGTCAATCCCAAATAGATCTATCTATAATCATTCGCGCTCACATTCCAGTAATTGACAGTTCATGATTCATGGGCATAGTGGGTTATCGCTACTTAGGCAAAACGTAATCATGATAAAATGTACACTTGCGTCCAATTTGTAAAACATGCATATGTTTCTCACCCCAAAAACTTGTAAATTAATAATTGTAAAACATGGGGCTATGAACTCACCTTGAGTGAGTAAATTGATAATAAAATATCCCAAATAAAAACGCGTCACGCTAACGCCCGAATGCAACCTAGTTAATATAGGTCGAATCAGTATTCAAGTACGTTGTCTAACAACAACCATATATAATCCT
Source organism: Tanacetum coccineum (assembly GCA_026074375.1). NCBI lineage: Eukaryota > Viridiplantae > Streptophyta > Magnoliopsida > Asterales > Asteraceae > Tanacetum > Tanacetum coccineum. The sequence goes on along the minus strand of BQNB010016643.1, from coordinate 49,806 downwards.
ATATAGTTATCATCGTACTATCGTTCGGGCTATCATAATTTAAGAGGTCATGACATGACGTACGAGGAGTTAGGACACTTTAAATCGTAAATCCAACAACTCGTCAATACGCCATCCGAAGAAGCCTCATTATGAAATTCCCTAGTAATATAGCACTTTGATAACTAATAACATATATATTCTATATAGCTATATCACCATCTAATCGTTTAAGTGAAATCGTATTTATAAAGTAAAAACGTTTATAATTACGCCTTTAGCAAAAATGACATAACTTTGTCGTTTTAAGTCCGTTTCTCGCGTTTCTTACGCCCACGCTTTCGTATTAAGACGAGTGATCATAATATTGCATTTTTAAGTTTCCGAGATTCTGTTGTGAATAGTGTTTTTACTGTTCATTACAGATTATAACTTATTAACGCAAAACCCGTAAATGTCGTATCTTATTCGTTATAGCTCCGTTTTTAGCGATTCTTTCGAACACGTTCTCGTAATTGAAAGTTTTATCATATTATTGATGTTTACAAAGTATAAGTTTCTGCCATGAATAGTAACCTTTTATAAAAATTGTTTTATAAAGTATTTAGCATCGTAAACTCGTAACTAGCGTATCTTCTTCGTTATAAATCGGTTTTTCAAGTTCATTAGATGCCCACGATCCTTGGGACATGTAGTATCTTATAAAATCATAAAACATATGTGTTAAATTCAGACTTCAAACAGACCCTTTTGAATATTTTGCAATAATGTGTTTAAAACTTGTTTTTATAACTTTTTAGCTTAACCACTTTGTTACAAGTCCATTACAATACTTATTATTTTATGTCTTACATATAATAAGTCCATTAGTTCATATTTTATTCATGGTTCAAGACAACAAGTCTTCTAACCTTACTTTTAATCACAACTTTATAAAAGAAACCCTAATAGTACATATTCAATTTTATACTTAACCAAGTGTGTACAAGAGTTATAATTCCATTTTAACATCATAATAACATCCATATAACATGTAAATAAGTTCACAAAACATTGATCATAAGTAAAAATCCCTTTTACCTATTCAAAAGTATCCTAAATGGTGATTTAGCTAAATAGAGCATATAAACACATAAAATCTTACTTATGAAATGATTAAGCTTTTAAATAACCTTGTGCGGATGAGTAGAGAAAATAATAACAATCACACCCTTGTGATTAACAACCTTGGCTTGAAAAATATAAGGTGAAAATCCTAATTTCAACCAAAACCCTAATCTTGCAATATCTTGTTAAAACCTCTTCAAAGCTTAACCAACCCTTCAATTCTTCTTAGAATACCTTAAATATGATGTGAGAATGCTTGTATGATGATATAAAATCAAGCTATGGATTGAGTATTTTATGAGTTTTGAGCCGTGGGCATGTATGAAGGAAATGGGAGAGTTTTGATTTTGTTTACACTTTGGAAAATGAAAGATGTGTGTTTACTTGCTAGCTAAAGTATTATATAGATGGAAGACTAAATCAAGGACTTCAAGGAAGGTTCCTAGGGTAAGTGGTCAAGTGCTTACAAAGGTGTAAGACTTGGTTCTCTAGGAAAATATCTATCCTTGATATTTAGGGCAAGTAGTTATCAAATTGATATTTTCTTGGTCTTATCACTACAAATTCGGCCACATACACATTTATATGATGATATTTTGATTATTTTGTGTATTGGGTATAATCGTGGGTATTATTTAAGCGTAGTTAGGTTTTGGTGATTCCGGGAATGCCGAAACAAATTTTATTGTGAAACGTATGCATTTTACGTAACCAATAAAAATAAGATGAACAAAGTTGATAATTATCCTCATAATAATCATTTAACACTTGCTTGATGTAAACGTTTAATCGTTTAATGCCCGTTTACATTGAATGATCATTTTTAATTTACGCGATTTAGCTTAACGATTACGATTTAAGAGCAAACGCGTAAAACCCTAAAAATAAATTGTGAATTACATAATGTTGTAAAATGACCTAAAACACGAGGTGTTATATCTGAAGTATTAACATTGATAGTCCCTATTTTAGAAATTATGGATTATCCATGTAATAAAGATAACGACTATCCGTATAATAAAAAACTATAGATTATTACACAGATGATCCTTATTTTTTAAAGGGCAAATCACATAAAAGTGTATTCAATTTATACTAAGTTTCAATTTAAGGTACCATACTTTTTTTTTCTCAATTTAGTATACCCAACTTTTTTATGGTTGCAAATGTAGACAATTAATAAGTTACCAGGTCATCAACAAGTCATCTTCTTCTCCGATATTTTTTTCCGGCGATCTAATTTTCCGGCGACCCACCACCACCACGTAATAACTAGTACTACTTATGTTTTTTTGAATCAAGCGTCTGTTTGATTTGTGTTGGGATTTTATGTCAAAATGGTTGTGTTATATTTAGGTTAATATTATATCTTTCAATAGTAGAATCCGAAATTTAAAACTATATATACGTCACGACTTATGGCCTTTAAAGAAATGCCATTTCTGCATGATATTGTTAAGCAGCCATTTTTCTTGCGTGTTTCTATCTTCTTTATGAAGCTCGTGGTTTTAACATAAAAACAAAAAAACACAATGTCCTGAGAAATATATTCTGCTAGAATACAATACAGTACCACTTTCTGTATGATAAATTTACTCCTCTTTTCGTTCTCTTGTTTGTGCAATTTTTAAATCTTGTGTCTTTTTTTTTGTGTGTGGGTGTGTGTACAAATATGAAGTGCATTTTGACATAAAATCCCTACCCAATTCAAACAAGGGCTAGATTCAAAAAAACCTAAGTAGTACTAGTTATTAGGTGGTGGTGGGTAGCCAAAAAATCATGTCGGAAAAGAAGGTAACCTGCTGGTGACCTGGTAACTTGTTAATTGCCTACATTTCCAACAAAAAAAAAGTTGGGTATACTAAATTGAGCAAACAAAAGTATGGTACCTTAAATTGAAATTGGGTATAAGTTGAGTACACTTTTATGCGATTAGCCCTTTTTTAAAATATGGATCATTGATGCAGTTAGTTTGAAAATTAAGTATCAATGTTGCAAAAATCGGCCTAGGCGGCCAATTAATCGGTGCCTAGGCGCTAGGCGGGGATTAACCACATTGATTTTAAATAATCAGCTTTATTAATCGGTTTGGTCAAAAATTGGTCTACATACCGATTAATCGGATAAAAATCGGCCAAATCTGCCAAATCGGACAAAAATCGGCTAAATCGGTCAACTCGGTTAAGGATAAAAATCGGTCAAATCGGGGATAAATCGGCCAAATCGGAAAAAATTCGGCTAAAACGGGAAAATCGGGCATATATTTTCAAGATTAAATAATTTTATATATAAAAGTTCAAATCCGATTAATCCCCGCTTAACCGATTAATCGCTAGGCGTTACTCGACCTCCCAGCTAGCGCCTAGCAATTTTTGCAACATTTACTGATATAATAATTAATACATTTTACTAAAGAGCGGTACGCTCTTTGTAAACGCGCCCTCAATACACGTTTTTCCATGGCTGGTATTTACTGTTTTGCCCATCTCCCACTACCATTGATATTTACGGTATTTTCTTTCTTAGCCGATCTCTCTCTCATTATCGGCGATACTTACTATGTTTTTTATGGACCGCTCTTTATTAATTTTCTCTAGCGATGTTTAGTATACCACTTGCTACTCTCTTCTGGCGATATTTACTATGAGATCGATCTATTTTCTCTTCTGGCGATATTTACTATGAGATCGATCGATTTTCCAATATTTGGTATTTGCTTTTTACTTTTTCTACCGTTTCTATTTTTTTCATGCTATAATTTTTGTTCGGTGTTTCATTTAAGCCATGGATGATTTTAGGGTTTTGTGGGTTTATGGTTTCGGGACACCATTATAATTTAGGGTTTTGTGATTGTTATAATGAGTGTTTAATTTCCCCCCCCCTACCCCCCCCCCCCCCCCCCCCCCCCCCCCCCCCCCCCCCACACCCCCACCCCACCCCCCACCCCCCCCCCCCCCCCCCCCCTCCCCCCCCCCCCCCCCCCCCCCACCCCCCAACCCCCCCCCCCCCCCCCCACCCCCCGTGGTACTGACTATCATTAAACAATGTCTCAACACTCTGATATATCTGGGTCTGCCTGTCCTGAGTATCCTCTATCATAGCATAGATATCCTGCGTGTCCTGCTCCTGGACTGCAGTAAGCTCTGTCACCCTAGTATTGACCCCTCCAAGGGTCATCGGTGCTGTCACACCTCGCAATTTTCGATATTTTAAATGACTATTTTACCCTTTGACTTTTTGGGTCCGACTTGACTTTTGACTTTTTGACCTTTTACGGTCACATAAAAACGATTACCGCGTAACTGGTAAAATTTTCGGAACATATTTTAATAACAAATCATATTTATTATTACATACCTCGAGTACAAATTTATTTTTAAATATGAATTTGACTTGATACGTTGTAAATATAGATTTTTTTCCTAAGTTGGACCTATCAAGATCGACTCGCTAATTCTAAGTTTTCACTTACCCGTCCACGACATAAGCGAGGCTCTATCAACCTAAAAACCCCCCGTATACATCAAAATCTCTAAAGAATTTGATGTAATACGACATTCTGACAACTTTTTAGATTTTAACGAGAGGCCCGTAAAACAGTCAGGAATATGTGACTGAAAATATCCTTGCAAAAATTTGAAGAAAACAAACGAGTACCGGACAAAGAAATAATTATAATTTATATATGTAATTATCATTTTTATTAAATTATCAATATTTAATAAATTATGTTAATGTTTTATTCAAAAACGTTTATTTAAAAACGCGAATATTCAAAATTTAGTTTTAACTTTACGGACAAAGGTTAACCGTGAAACCCAAATGAATATTAAACATTTTAAATAAATTTTATAAAAACATTTATAAAATATAGTCAAGTAATTCTCGCTTTTTTCTAGAAAATGGATTTGGAAAACAATGGCGCAAGTTTCGTGTGTTGAATCATTAGTTAAGTCGCCCAAACGAGTCTTCTCGACCGCTTCTTTATACAAAAGTTAATATATAAAATGTTACACTTTTAAACCCTCAAATATTATACACTTTCTAGTTCATTTTAAAAGTTTTTATTTATAAAATTAAATTTTTAAACTTTTTATTTCATTATTTCTAATTAAATATACACACATCTATTAAAACTCTCTCTCTATCCCCCACCATTTTCCGGCAGCCCTCCCGCCGGGCAACCATACCTTTTCCGGTCCAACCAGTCGGGAAACTTTTTTCGTGCGACCACAAAAATGATACAAGAGAGATAGATCAAGCCCGGATCTACCCGATCCATTATACCACTCCTTCTCCGCCGCCCCACTTTTTCCGGCTAGTTTCGGTCACCGCCGGTGGCAGCCACCACACCACGAACACCACTATCGCAACCCCCAACAACCTCGTCATCACCTCCAACCACACCACCTCGTCACCCTCTTCACCACCAACCACCGCTGCCATCCTCACCATATCACCTCGTCAAAAACCGCCGCACCTCCACAGCCGCTGCCACACCAACATCACCACCACCGAAACCTTCACCACATCGTCACCACCCTCGTCACGCACCTCCGCCCCACCTCCAACTGCGGCAGCAGCCGCTGCTACCACACTCCACCTCCACTGCCACCCGTCACCTCAGCCGAAACCACCTCCACTTTCCCCATTTTTCTTTTTATTGAATGGTTAAATATACTTGTATAAATTTAAGTTGTAATATTTGATTTTAAGGGTGTGTTTGTTTGTGATGTTTACCGGCCCGTAAGGGTGTTTGTTTTTTTGGTTTTAACAGCCACTTAGGGCGTTTGGATCTGTGGTTAACACCCACATGGGGTGCGTATGGGACAGCAGCACCATTAGGGTGTGTTTGGGTTAATAAAACCTTAATAAGGGTGTTTGGTTACTGATTTTATAAGCCCAAAGGGGCGTTTGGTTCGCTGTATTAACCGCCCCAAAAAGGGGTGTTTGTTTCGGCAGATTAACACCCAAAGGGTGCGTTTGGTTTTGTGGATAACGGCCCAAAGAGGACGTTTGGATATGAGTTTAACAACATAGGGTGTGTTTGGTTTTAGTGATGTTATTTGGTTAAATGGGAAAAACAATGATTTTGGTAAAAATGGAAACGTCATACAAACGGCAAAGTCATGCCGAAATTTCTAAAAATCCTTATACTTAGTAAATTTTCATTAAAGTTATATTATTTTAGAAACCCGATAAAATAACAAAGTCATATAGTTTTTAAGATTATTAAATTGTGATTTTACAATAAATCGGTAAATAAACGAAAACTATACTTTTATAAACAAGATAACTAGTTTAGTTAAAACGCGTAACAAAATACTAAATTATAAAATATTATTTTATAATTCTCAACAATAACTTTTGTAAAACCTTTAAAAGCGTTGTTTAACTAATACGTAACTTTAAAACGTGTATTTACTTTTATGCAAGAGCATTTTTATTAATTTAATTGGTGACTTTGAAAAAGTTGATCGAATTATATTTTTGTCACTATTATTTTAAATCCAAAAACGTTTCTTATTAATCTTGTAAAATATTAGTTATTGCAGGACCTTTTCTTTGGTTTGTTTGTCCTCTTTTATATAATTCACCATATGAATTATTAATTGTTTATTTTTCTCTTTGGTAACTATATACGGAGTTTTTACATACCTTTGCCATTTCTGTTTTTATTTATTTTATTTAACCAACCACCAACCCATCCAAACTGAATCCACTACATTTACCCATATATAATCAACGTTTTTTGTCGCGTTGATGTACTCAATCCATCGGTAAACCCAAATTCATTATTCCATAAGTAGTAGATATAAAAGTTTAAGTTTAAGCTTTGCAACTTATTGTCAAGCCGTTCCTTTCTTCATTTGTGTTGTGATTGGTTATTTGCATTTCTGCTTTAGTTGCTCTGACAAATCTAGGATGTGAGTTCATGCCCCACATTTTACTTGTTTTGAATATATGTTTTTTTATCTTTTGGGTCTGTGTGTGAAACATGCTCGTTTACATAACTCATTTCGTTACCGAATTTCAAAACTCGTTTACACACTATTACAAACCTGTTACTGGAATGATATCACACTCTTTCTTCTTTATGGAATTAAGTACTTAAGTGGGTTTATGAGTAATTTGGTTATTTCTTCATTGGTACACAAGTGTTTTTCGGTTACCATCTCCTATTTACGTGTGCTAAGTTTGCTTAAAACAACCGGACTACTGCCCGTATTCATCATGAATGTTAATTTCTTGACCGGAGGACGGTTGAGGGACGACGCGCGGTGAATAGATTAGATCTATTGGGACTAATTATCTATTTGCTTTGGTTCCACTTAACGAAGAACAAACGGATATATGTCATGTCGATTGTGCACTATGGTGGTCTTTGGTTTGGGACACAGGTTTAAGGGCAGAGGAGGAATTCTTATACGACTGGGATGTAAATTTGCACCTGTTGATTTATTAGGCTTCAGTGTCTTGAGCTTTAGGCAACAGTATACACTTTCATGCGTTATTGTTTCCGTTATAACTAGTCGCATGTGCTGTGTATGTGAAGTTATATATCTTTAACTGTCTCGTTGCGTACTGTAAACTTGTGGTCCACACTACTTTGGTTGAACGTTTCTGATTATTAAATGTCCGGACCTTTTGCGGGTCCATGCTGTCTCTGAAACTCGATCATCTGAGTCTGTAGTCCTTTCAGCAACTTTAATGCCTCAGCCAACTGGACCTGCCTCTGGTAGTCTGCCTATAACATCTCTAAAGTCACAACCTGACTCTTACGGTTAGCTGCCTATAACTGTGAAATCACTGCCTGCTGACCCATCACTACATAACGTAATGCCAAAATCTCTGAACGTGTCATATAGCTAACCTCTATGGAGCCTACCCATGCCTCTCGGGAAACCAGAGCCTCCTGATCTAGTAGTCGTGCAGTCTCATAGTGGTACTGACTATCATCAAACAATGTCTTAACATTCTGATATATCTGGGTCTGCCTATCCTGAGTATCCTCTATCACAGCATAGATATCCTGCGTGTCCTACTCCTAGATTGCAGTAAGCTCAGTCACCCTAGCATTGACCCCTCTAAGGGTCATCGGTGCTACCTCCTCAATAGCCTCTCTCGGGTTTATCCAAACATCTCTAATCCCATAGCCGACCTCCTTGGCTCTCCGTCGTCTGATCTTGGTATCCATAGTACCAAAAAACCCATAGTCTTCCCTACGACCTCCAATCGGTCTAGTGGTAGCTGTAGCTGAACTCTCTCCAATCTCGTACCTAGGACCAAGGTCAATACCCAACCTCTTCTGAGGTTGTAGTGTAATCTCGGGCCTGTCTGTCCTGTGGTCAGAAGATAGTAACTGTAAAGGTGGTGATGAAGTAGGTAGTGGTAATGGATGAGAAGTGGATGGTGTCTCGGCTCTCAGCCGGATCATAGCAGCCCAATAGCCCAACGGGCGAATAGGACTAGCAGGTGGTGATGTTGGAAATGGGGGAGATGGTATATGTAGTAATGGAGATGATAGTGGAGTAAGTGGTGATGGTGGTGGGGTAGTTAAGGCAAGAAGTCTCTCGACCTCTTCCCTAGGAGGAAGTGATATGGATGGCTCATCCCGAATAGATATCCTGGCAGTCATACGGTGTACAGGTGGGACAGAGTCGGCCAGAGCTGGGTGCTCCTCCTCCTCATCCTTGTCCTTGTCCTCATCATCATCATTATCCCTATGAGCAAGGTAATCAATTAGATCCTCCTCGGGATCCTCATCGTCCTCCTCTGGCTCCTCCTTCGGATCAGACTCAGGAACATATCCTGGTGAATTTGCAGTGGGTGAGGCAGCAACAGGTAGTGGCTGCTCCTCGTCCGGGAGTATCTCATCCTCCTATGGTATGTACTCAGGGTACATCGGCTCAGGAATAAAGTCCAGTGGGGGAGGTAACTACGGCTCCTCGGGGCCAGGTATGTAGTCAAGTGATGGTGGAACCTCAAGGCCAGGTATGTAGTCAGGTAATGGTGGAACCTCGGGGCCAGGTATGTAGTCAGGCGATGGTGAAACCTGATAAGCAGCCATTATGTAAGCATATGGGTCCTTTGGCATAATGGGTGGTCCATCAACTCCTGGTGAACCAATGTCTGACCCATCCTCAAATGGACTAGACACTGCCGTGTAGGTGATCGTGGAATCTTCCAAATCTAACATAACCGTATATGAAACTCCAACATAACTTAATATAAGTAATTAATAAAGACCTAAAGTAAATATACATTTATATCATAACATGTATATCAATCATACATGCATCTAGCCTAACCGACTAATGCACAATTTGTGTATGTATGTCCCGTGTAAACCCCTTTGTATGAATGCAATGTTTGAAAACGGTTATAGTCCAGCAAAAACATTTGACCTGGTTCTCTATAACCTTGACTCTTGATACCAATATATAACACCCCCAAATTGGTCGCAGCGGAATAAGGGTCCGGGGCGTGTTACTTCTCAGATCAATAACACAAGATAATATAAGAACGACCAAAAAGTCGTTTAAAACTAATACATTGGATTTAATAAAGTATGTGTTACAAAATCCCGAAGCTTTACTTGTTTACTTGTTATTATTACAAAGATTTCCAGCCCATAACAGATATACAAAATGTAATGCGACTAAATCTTTAATGCATGACTTCAAAATATAACCACCAATGTATCCTTCGCACCTACGTGGCTTAATGGATCTCCTGAAAAACATGCAATTTAAAATGTCAACATAAAGTATTGATGAAATTCATAGGTTTAATGTAAAATGTATAGCAGGACCGCAAGACCTTTCCCCGTGATAATGCAACAGATGCAGACATCACAAAATGTAATTACGTTTTTCCTAAGCTCATGACACCGAAGCTCGACATAAATGAATACAATATATAAATTATTGCCTACATTGCCCGTGATGATGTTCAACCAAGTAACATCCAAATCCGACATGATAATACCGTTCGTTTCCCGTTATAGCTAGTCACCCGAACGGGAGGTCAATCCCAAATCAGATCTATACTATAATCATTCGCGCATCACGATTCCATAATTGACAGTTCTAATCAAAAGTTGGAGAATGATTCATGGGCATAGTGGGTTATCGCTACTATAGGCAAAACGAAATCATGATAAAATGTACACTTGCGTCTAATTTGTAAAACATGCATATGTTTCTCACCAAAAACTTGTAAATAATAATTGTTAAAACATGGGGCTATGAACTCACCTTGAGTGAGTAAATTGATAACAAAAAATCCCAAGTAGAAAACGACGTCACTGCTAACGCCCGAGATGCAACTAGAAATTATAGGTCAAATCAGTAATACAAGTACAATTGTCTAAACAACTACATATATAATTCCCTATAATATTATCATCGAACGACGTTCAGAGCTATCAAAAATTTAGGAGGTTCATGACATGACGAACGAGGAGTTAGACACTAAAATCGTAAATCCAACTCTCGTCAATACGCCATCCGAAGAAGCCTCATTATAAATTCCCCTATAATAATAACTTTGATAAACAAATAAACTATAAATATTCTAAATACTATATCACCATCTATTCATAAGTGAAATCATATTTATAAAGTAAAAACGTTTATAAATACGCCTTTAGCAAAAATGAATAACTTGTCGTTTAAGTTCGTTTCCTCGCGTTTCTATACGCCCACGCTTCGTATTAAGACGAGTGAACAATCAAATCACATTTTTAGTTTTTTGAGATTCAGTGATGAATATTAATTTTTTTACTGTTCATAACAGCTAAAAAAATCGATTTTTATACTTTTAATTAACGTAAAACCCGTTTTAGTCGTATCTTATTCGTTATAGCTCCGTTTTTAGCGATTCTTTCGAACACGTTCTCGTAATTGAAAGTTTTATCATATTATTGATGTTTACAAAGTATAAGTTACTGCCATGAATAGTAATTTTTATAAAATTTGTTTTATAAAGTATTTAGCGTCGTAAACTCGTAACTAGTGTATCTTCTTCGTTATAAATCGGATTTTCGAGTTTCTTATCATTTTGGAATCCTCATGAGATGTACTATCTTTATAAAACATAATATGTATGTTAATAAATTCGAACCAAAACAGCAAGTTTGACGTTTGTTATTAAAACATGTTTTAAGCTTGATTTTTGTACCATTAAGCTTCAACACCTTGTTACAAATACTTTACAACAATTATATCTTACGTCATACATATATTAGATCCATTAGATCATACTTTGTCCAAGAGAGTCCAAGATAACAAGATTAACATGTTATTTACACCATTTTCACTTGTAACTTATTAGGTTAACATAAAAACCCTAATTTGTACTTATACATGTTAATACTTAACCAACATGTTAAAACACTTATACATTCCTTTTAACATGATATTACCATCCATATAACATGTAAATAAGTTCACAAAACATTAATCATATGTAAAAATTCATTTTACATATTCAAAAGTATCTTAGATGGTGATTTAGCTAAATAGAGCATATGAACACATAAAATCTTAGTTATGAAATGATTAAGCTTTTAAATAACCTTGTGTGGATGAGTAGAGAAAAGAATAACAATCACACCCTTGTGATTAACAACCTTGGCTTGAAAATATAAGGTGAAAACCCTAATTTCAACCAAAACCCTAATCTTGCAATATCTTGTTAAAACCTCTTCAAAGCTTAACCAACCCTTCAATTCTTCTTAGAATACCTTAAGTATGATGTATAAACACTAATATGGTGAAATAAAATCAAGCTATGGATTGTGTATGTTATGAGTTTTGAGCCGTGGCTATTGTAAGAGAGAAAGGGAGAGATTTTTCTTGTTTACACTTTGGAAAATGGAAGATGTGTGTTTACTTGCTAGATTAGGCATTATATACTTGACCAAGGACTCAAGGAAGGTTCCTAGGGCAATTGGTCAAGTGCATGTGAAGGTGTAAGGCTTTGTTCCCTTGATATTCATAATATCTAGATATTATGGAGAGTAGTCATGCAAACAAGATATTACTTGGTCCTATCACTTGAAATCCGGCCACATACACATATATGTGATGTTATATTGATTATTTTGTGTATTGGGTATAATCGTGGGTATTCGTTTAAGCGTAGTTAGGTTTTGGTGCTTCCAGGAATGCCGAAACGCATTTTATCGCGAAACGTAAGCATTTTACGTAACCAATAAAAATAAGATGAACAAAGTTGATAATTATCCTTATAATAATCATTTAACACTTGCTTGATGTAAATGTTTAATTGTTTAATGCCCGTTTACATTGAATGATCATTTTTAGTTTACGCGATTTAGCTTAACGATTACGATTTAAAAGCAAACGCGTAAAACCCTAAAAATAAATTGTGAATTACATAACGTCGTACAATGATCTAAAACACGAGGTGTTATATAAGTCCTTGAAACGAGTCTATGCTTCTGATAAAGATTCTCCATGATGTTGTTGGAACATCAAGATATCGTTGCAGAGTTTTGCGGTCCTTTCCGGTGAAAAGAATTAAGCAAGGAAACGAGTAGTAAGATCCCCCTTATGTGGTGATGGATTCTGCAGGAAGGCGTTCAAGCCAATTGCTAGCTTAATCACGAAGGGAAAATTGAAATAAACGCATGCGCGTTCTTTCCCTTTTTTCATCTTCAAGGTCAAGTGAGTCCACAAGTTTTAAGAAATCCTTGAGGTGTTGGTTTGGATCCTCGGACCGAAGTCCGTAGAATGAGCATCCGCTTTGCACCAACTGGATGGTGTCGAATCTAAGAGGTACCACGTTGTTCCCTATGAGGAGCTCAATGGTATTCCTGTAGCCATCGTGGCTAGGTTTGGAGTAGTCTCCAAGAGTACGGATATGATTCTCGTCTCCCATGGTGGTTGGCGAGAATGGGTTACGAAACAATTAACACAAAGAAAAGATAGACTACGAGAAAGCTAATATGCGGAAATTAAATTCTTACTTGAAAGGATTCAAGCAAGTAGAACTAAGCTAAACTATGATCAAAACCTAACTATTCCCCGGCAGCGGCACCAAAAACTTGATGCGGTTGTCGTAAGGGACTTCTACAAGAAGTTTTACAATTCCCTAGGCAGAGTACCTAACCGTTGTAGTAGTAGTATATGCAAGACTCGGGGGTTGTTATCGTTCTCTAGGGGAATAGGTTGGGAAGGTTTGATCATGGTCAACCAGAATTCTAGGGTTTGAGAGAAGATTATTTTTGTATTTTTATATTTATAAGAAAGGAGTAAAATCATATGTTTGAGAGGTTTGGTTGATTTTGACTATTAAACTAAATAATAAACTATGCTAATGGTGATAATAATATAATGAAAGGATTGTATTCATTTAAACATGTATTACTCCCTAGATTGCTTCTCCTAGTATTGTTGCTTTATCACACTTGTGATGATCTATGTAATTATTTCCTAAGTCATGAATAGATTACATGAACTCGTCATCTATTTAATATTCCGTTGAGGTAAAGTACAAAGTAAGGTAGTATGAAGACTAATACTTGGCCCCCAAGAGTATATTAAATGCATTTGAAATATATTAAAAGTGGATCAACCATATAAGTGGCAAGGTAGTATAAAGATTGTTACTCGATAGTATCCTTTCTACACAATCATGTTTCCCTAGACATATCAACAATGATACAGACAAAAGCTGGTTTTCTAAATCCTAACCTGCATATTTATCACAAGAAGCAACACCACTAAGATCTTCATTCTAGGTTTCATACAATCATAAATGAATACAATAAGGGGTTTAGCCAAGCATGTTAAAGATAAAGCAAGAACAATAATGAATGATTAAGATAGTCTTACTTGATTAAAACATGAATTGAAGGGGGTACAATAGAAACCCTAAAATCATCCTAATAAGTTGCCAAACGAACTAGGGTTCGTCTCTCTTTTTTACTCTAAAGTTACACACATAAAACCCTAATTTCGGGTCTATAGTTATAAGAATATTGTTGTGACGGTGTTGCGTTTTAATCGTGACGCGGTCGTAAAGTAGAATCTTCTAGATCCGAGTTGAGTCAGTGCGGGCTGACGCCGTCAAGATATGTTGTGACGCTGTCACTAGATGAAGTGTGACGGCGTTATGTATAAATGGTGACGCTGTCTCCAGGCTCTGAGACTTTAAATCTTGAAGAGTCTTGGTGTTGGTTCGTAATCTTGTTTGTTTTTTCTCCAAATGAGCCCAAATCACGTGTATTTCCTCCAAATGCCTTCCAAATGCTAAATACATGAAAAGGAACGATTAAGTACCTACTTTGGGCATAAATGCATGATTTAGGGGGTTAAATGACCCCGAAAAAGTATATAAAATGACACCTCATCAGAAACTAAGCAAATCACACCTTCAGTTCCTACTGAAGTCAAAGGCACTGAACAAGAAGAAAAAATAAATGAATTAACTAAACTTGTTTAGATGTTAATTGATGAAAAGGTTAATTCTAACTAAATGACTCAAGAATAAAATTCAAAGATTTAAAAGACTGAGCTGTCCAAATTAGTTGATTCATAAAAAATGAGTTAAGATTCTGATATCCCATAAGACCAATTGCTCAAGATCTCTGTAGTGAGAATAGATGGTAATACCATCTTGATCAGCAAACTTAAGATGTCGCCGTAAAGAACCTTCATGATAGAACATGAGTGAACCTTATAATAGCATTATCTTGACTTCGCCATTTTCTTCATTAAGAAGCCTTAAGCAGCACCTCCAAAAATGATTGAATAAAGGAGACACAAACCTCTGGCTTCTTGGTGAGGGCATAGCAAATGTGACTTTGATTGAGAAAATCTATTATTTGATGAAACCCTGCACTTCCCGAAATTTTTCCAGAATGCTACCAGTTTTTATCTTGTCATAAAAAATCCAAACTTGCATGATTATAACTGTTGAGAGAATAGAGTGGATATGATCGTATATTAAGTATGAAGGCTGGAGAAAGTTAATTGCAATTTAATAGAGAAAACAAAGAGATATTTGTTGACCAAAATAAAGAAATATGAAGTGATCGTGAATTAAACATTTGAATATATAGTTGATCCACGAAAGTCAAAATTGGGTCAAACCCTATTCCATAGGTAATTGGCAGAAAATTCTCAACGGCTCTATTAATTAATTAAAAATTTTGATAGGCCAAACAGTACTAACGGTCATCCAGCATAATTAAGTGTTGGCCTAACAATACTAAAAAAAATGCCTAGCATATTAACTTTCTCCACCCATAAGCAGGTACAAACCTCAGAGGTTGAAGACAAAAAGAATAACTTCAACACAATCTCTCTTCTGTTTTTAGACTCCATTTTCATCTCTTAATACTTTTGACTCACTTTTCACTCTTCTATTTTTTCACATAGCTTCTTTCTGTTTTTTTGAGCTCACCAATTCCTCTCGGTTGTTTAGTCACAAAATCACACAAAGTGTAAGTTTTTGGCAAACTACCAGCCATAAACAGATTTTGATGAGTCTTTACCAATAGCGTTTTCTTGGACTAGCCATTGCCTTCATTAGTAAAACATGTGCAATGAAAACCATATAGTTTTGAGTAAACTATCAAACTATAAACGGATTTAAGAGTCTTTACCAGTAGCCGGATTGCTCTGGACTGTCAGGTTTCTGTGAGATGTCCTATTAGACATGGTGAGCTGATAACCATTTGTTGTGTGGTGTAACAACCAACACTTCAAGAACAACCAACATTTTGCCTCCCCACAAATAATACATGATGAAGTAACAACTTTCACACTTCAATGTTTATCCTGAAAAAGTTAGCTTAAAACCAAGAAAAACATAACCTAAACATTTGTCATGTTAAACAGTAGTAAGTGTTACTAACAGGATTAACAAAAATACATAGAAATAACCAGCAGTACTAACTATAAGTAACAGTTTTAACCAACAGTTTTAAATATAACTAGCAGTACTAATTAGAACTAGCATTATTAATTTACAAAAACATAGCAGTACTAACATTGAACAAACTTTACAAAACAAAACAAGAGATTTGTGGCCTTAGGTATTGAGCATAAATCCAATACTTGAGACCAAGTCTAGAAAATCTATTCAGATCAAAACCTTTTGTAAGAAGATCAGCTACATTAAGTTGATTGTCAATTTTAAGCCATTGAATCAACTTTTTTAGTATTGCAATCTCCTTATAAAGTGAATTGCCTAATCTCTATATGTTTTGTTTTAGAGTGTTGTACAGGATTCTCTATTATACAGATAGTACTAGTATTGTCAATGTAAATCACAATGTTCATAAAATTATACCTATAATCAAGCAATTGGTTTTGATCAGAGAGTACTTGTCTACGGCAACTTGCAGCAGCCCACATATTCGTCTTCAGTTGTAGAAGTTGGTAACCACATTTGTATTCTTGCATGCCAAGAAATCAACCTATTTCCCAAAAATTGACAACCTCCAGTGGTTGACATTCCTATCAAGTGTAGCTCCAGCATAGTCACTATCAGTATAAGCACTAACTCCAATGGAGAATCCTTAGAATACCAAAGACCTAGAGATGGTTTGCCTTTGAGGTATCTAAAGATTCTTTTGACAGCTAAGAGATGGGAAGTTTTTGGGGAAACCTGAAACCTTGCACATGCACAAACTGCAAACATAATATCTGGTCTAGATGCTGTAAGATACATCAAAGATCCAATCATAGATCTATAAAGATGTTCATCAACATCATCAGCATCTGCATCTTTAACCAAGGGCTTTTCCAAATCTGTGGGAGTGGAGGCAGACTTCACATCTGTGTAGTTGAACTTCCTCAGGATTTCATGGACATATTTATCTTGACTAATAAATATGCCTTTCTTTCTTTGTTGGACCTGCAATCCCAAAAAGAAGGTGAGTTCTCCCATAGAACTCATCTGAAACTTATCCTTCATAAGCTTCTCAAATTCTTCACACAGCTCCTTCTTGGTAGATCCAAAAATGATGTCATCTACATAGATTTGAACAAGCAAAATATGCCCTTGTTGACTTTTGATGAAAAGAGTTTGATCAATCTGTCCTCTTTGAAATCCATTGCTCCAAAAGATAATGGTCAAAGAGTCATACCAAGCTCTTATGCTTGATGAAGTCCCATCTATGTGGCATTAACAACTTTTGTAAACTTTGATCAGGATGGTCAGGAACTTCAAACCCTGAGGTTTGACATACAAATACACACTCCACTTCAATTTGACCAAAAAAGAAAGCACTTTGACCGATCTATTTGGTAGAACATAAAACCCCATAAAGAACATAGGCCATGAATATTCTTATAGCCTCAATCCTAGCCACTGGAGCAAATACTTCATCATAGTCAATGCCCTCTTCTTGAGTATGTCCTTGGGCAACAAGTCTTGCTTTGTTCCTGATGACTATCCCCCTCTCATCTTTCTTGTTTCTGTAGACCCACTTTGTACCAATAGCCCTATGACCTTTAGGCAAGTCTATAAGAACCCATACATTTTGTAGTTTGAACTGTAGAGTTCTTCTTGCATTGCCTTCTACCCATGAGGCTACAACTAGAGCTTTAGAAACTCTCTTTGGTTCTTCTTGAGATAAGAAACAAGCAAAAAGGCATGTATGTAAGTCCTGGTGAGTCTTTCCTTCATATATGGCACCAAGAAATCCTAGTTCAGAATAAGAAGTTGTCATCCTTCTTGTTTGAACAGAAGACTGCACATCACCAATCACATGATCAATTGGATGATCTTTGTGAATTCTTGTATGAGGAGTGGAAGAAACTTCATAAGATGGTGAAATATTCCCCAATTCAATTTCTTGATCCTCCACTTGTGTGTCTTCAGTTGTAGGAATTGGTCCCATCAAGCCTTCAGGAGTAGCAGTATTAACTTCAGGAGCAGCAGTACTAACTTCTCTACTACCAGTATTAACTTGTGGACTGGCAGTATTAACTTGTTGATCATCAATACCATTATCCTGAAAACTGCAATCATCATGAGTCCCATCTTGATCTTGTATTTGTGCATCAGCAACAGATTTGAGTGAAGCATCATCAAAGTATGAAGCATCCTTCCAAATTGGCATGACAATACAATCTTGATCTTGTTGAGTGGATGTGCTGGACTCAGAAACTCCTTGTATACCTGCAGAAACATTAGAAAAAGTCCCTGCAACCACTGGTACATAGTTCATGGATTGGGTTAGAGAATCAAGATCAAACAGCCACTTGGGACCATTTCCTTCTAACATAGGTTTATTCTCTAGGAACCCAACATGCAAGTTTTCCTGTACTTTCCTGGTTCTAATGTTGTATACCCTAAAAGCTTTGCTACTTAAAGAATACCCAACAAAGAAACCTTCATCACTTTTTCCATCAAACTTGCCCAACTTATCTAAGGTATTCAGAATTGTAACATGACATCCAAATGGCTTCATGAAGCCTATAGCTGGTTTAATACCCCTAAAGAGTTCATAAGGAGTCTTGTTATGAGGCTTGACTACTAAGACCCTATTTTGTACATAGCAAGCAGTAGAAACAGCTTCTGCCCAAAATGTTGTAGGTAACTTAGAATCTGCTAACATTGTTCTAGCAGCCTCAATGAGAGTCCTATTCTTTCTTTCAGCTACACCATTTTGTTGAGGTGTCCTTGCTACACTGTATTCTCTTTTGATACCTTTTTCTCTACAGAACTCATCCATCACATGGTTTTTAAATTTATGTTTCCATTATCACTTCTGATTATCTTAACTTTCTTATCCACTAGGTTTTCTATCTCTTTGATAAAGTTTTTAAGGATCTCACTAGTTTCATCCTTAGTTCTTAAAAAGAAAACCCATGAAAATCTACTATAATCATCAGTAACTACCAAGCAATACTTTTTATGCATAAGACTGCTAACAAAAGTTGGACCAAACAGATCCATATGCAGCATAAACAATGGCTTAGTAATGGGACTAAAGGCCTTGGTCTTACAAGAGGCTCTATGTTGCTTGCCTTTAAGACAGGCAACACATGAATAGGGTCAGTTCTCAAATCTTTTTAAAGGTAAATCTCTTACAACAAGCTTTATTGTTAACTGTTTTATTTCAGGGTCAAGTAAAGATGGAGATGGAGATACCTCGTTCCAGTGGAGTCAATTCACAACCCCATGCTCACACTTAATGTTTCTAATTAATGACATCATGACAACTGAAAGACCTACAACACAGCTTCCGCAACTCTGAGAAGTAATATCATGATCAAGAAAAGTGTGAGCATGCAGGTCCGAAGGTCACAACATCACATGAAGGCAATATTCCTCATCAAGGATGATCAAGAGATTTACAGTGGATGATGATCTCAAAGAATGCTCAAAGATCAGACAAGTCTAAGGAACAAAGCTCAAAGATCACTACGTAATGTACAAAGAAATCAAAGAATGAAGAATCAAAGACTACGAGCTAAAGACAGAAGGTCAAAGATTTAGAATGCTAGGATTCAAATTGTAATTTCTGGGGTGACCTCCCTTAGGGGGAGATTGTTAGGTTTAAGAAAAAGACTCGGTCACCCCGTGTACTGTCTAGAATAGCATAGTTCGTAGTTGAATCGTAAGCGTATGACTTATGGTGTTGGGTCGGGTCTTTACCCACATGTTAGCCCACACCATAGCCCACTTAGGGGCATAAAACTCATGTATTTAAACACCCTTTCCAGCCATGGGAAGGGTTGGTTGTTCAATTTATCATACACACACTATAAGGTGTTTCTCTTACTAGAACTAGTCACTTTCTCTCTCTACAAATTTGGCCAACCCATCATTCCTAAGCTTGTATTGTGATAACCAATATCCTACAATTGGTATCAGAGCCCATGGGATGATTAGATAGATTGTGTGTGCATTTTCTTGGTTAGTTTAGATCAAAAGTTTGGTTTTTGAAGGTTTATGGTCTTTTTCTTGGCACTCTTTGATTCTCACATTTGTGGTGTTAAAGTTAGTGTTTTTATTGTTGTAATAGCCTTCTAGGATCAAGTTGTGCAAAAGAAACCAAGCAAAAACCTTCAAAAGGGTGATTTTAGGTGTTTTTAGGTGAAAAAGTTCGTATTTTTCTTGACTGCGTTTTGTCTCACTAGCAATTTCTTAGTTTTGTTTTGTCTCTACATTTTGTTAGTGAATAGTACACTACGGTTTGTCTTCTAGTGTAGGACAGCAGTTGCGTTTTGTTAGTTACGTTTTGTGTATTGCGTTTTGTCTTAAGTTGAAGACCCTCATTGCGTTTTGACTAAGAGAAACTCTGCCCAAATATAACCTTGATTGCGTTTTGTCTCAAGGGTTGATTGCGTTTTGCCTAAGACACTTCGCTGCATTTTATCTCCTACTCACTGCTTTTTGTACCACTTTTTCCCAGAAAACTTTTGACAAAAATTTCTTTATAAGGATAGGCAAAAAAGCATGTAAACACAAACCTCAAAGACTGAATGGACACTAAGTCACTCACTCCTCATTCTGTTCATTGCAGAAAACGGCCGAAGCCGGACATGACTTAGTCCACTTAAACAATTGAGATTTGGATTAACAACTTCAAGTTATAAAAAAACACTTTTGCTTTCACTTTTTGTCATGAATCCTAAACAATGAAGACAAACACATCTAATTCAATAATTGAATGGACACTAAGTCACTCACTCCTCATTCTGTTCATTACAGAAAACGGCCTAAACCGGACATGACTTAGTCCACTTAAACAATTACGAATAGATATTTTACACAAAGCTTAGAATTTATATAAACATTGAATTTCATTGCCAAAATTATTTTAACGTTTTCACCACACCATTGAGAAACGATCTTTTGTACCACAGACATGTTTTTAGAATATCCTCACCAGAAATTCTTTGTGACATGATACTCTTTCAAGAATAATGAAGATTTCTCTTTTGATTTTAATCAAGACTCTTTTACTAAAAATTAAAGAGAAATCATTCAACTTCTTAAAATTGTTTTGTGAAAGAGTATCATTTTGACACAATAACAGATTTTGAGAACTTTTTCCAGAAATCTTTTGACAAAAACTTTCTTTATAATGATAACATAGAATCATATAATCACAAACCCACAATTGAATGGACACTAAGTCACTCACTCCTCATTCTGTTCATTGCAGAAAATGGCCGAAACCGGACATGACTTAGTCCACTTAAACAATTGAGATTTGGATTTTTAGATTCAAGTTAAAAAAACTTTTCACTTTCTTTTTTTGTCATGATTTATAAAAAATGAAGACAAACATATCTAATTAAATAATTGAATGGACACTAAGTCACTCACTCCTCATTCTGTTCATTGCAGAAAACGGCCAAAACCGGACATGACTTAGTCCACTTAAACAATTACGAATAGATATATATGACCCATAGCTTAGAATTCATAGAAACTTGATTTCTTTTTGAAAATTATTTGATGTTTTCACCATACAAGAGAAACTGATCTTTTTGTTCCACAGACATTCAAGCATTAATCATCATAGGCATTAATCATTAAAATTATTTCTTTCTCAAAACAACTTCACATTTCCACAAACGCATTTTTTACTGAATTTTGACTTTTGACACCACCGAGTTTGACTTTTTGATCCTTCCGAGTTTGACTATTTGACTATTACTGAGTTTCACAAACTAGATAAATAATAATTTATTTTAACTTATGTAGAAACCAAACTCGATTCTTTGTATGTTCTATTATCATATTTCAGACTCCAAATATTTAGACAAATAATCAAACTCGATAATAATCAAACTCGATGAACACCATATACTTCCGAATTTCAATTTCAGTGACTAGTTATCCATTCCTAAGCTATTTATCACTTATTTTTCCATGAACATAGTTTCTTATCGTCCTTTATTTCAATCTTGTTGCATATACTCGATAAAACACAAACTCAGTAATCCTAAATATTACCGAGTTTAAACTCGATAATGCAAACTCATGTATTATGTGAACCACAAATCATATTCACGTACGTTTGAGTAAGAAAAGTAGTTGTAATCGTTTTAATGAACTCGAAAGACTTTCGTTGATTTTCTACTCAAACTCGATAAAATGACTCGGTAAAAGAAATATTTTAAATGAAAAACATTTCTTCCTTTTATAATCCCCGAAAAAGATTCAGAAATTACACTTTCAGTCCCTTTAGTTTTATATTCCGAATTTTGAGTTTGATTTTTCAAAAACTCCCCCTCGAGTAATGAAGTCATTTCAAAATTTGTTCACCATTATCAAAAACTCCCCCTTGGAATGAAATCATACTAAGTTCGTAGTACAAAAAAATGAAGATTTTTTAGTTTAAAATAAAAACTCCCCCATGAAAATATAGCATTTTTCAAGATTTTTGAGAGATCATTGTTTTTATTTTATTTCGGAAATAATGTATATGAATGAAAATTTTCAATTACTCCCCCTTAGATTATGATTCCGTATTTTCAATTGAAAGCTTTTTATGTAAACTTGGAATCATGAATCTAATCATGTGATCTTTAAATTATGTGTGTGTGTGTGTGTGTGTTTTGTTTTTTTTTAATATAAAAAAAACATGACAAATATTTATGAGATTTTGAATTTTTGAATTTTTTCTTTTGTTTTAGAAAAAATTATTTACATGTTTTTGATGTATGATCTTTTCAAGAAGATAACTTTGTCAGGCTTTCCAACTGTGTTGGAGTCATACATCTCATACCAATGCGATGAACTAGATACTCAAAGCGTTCTTTTAGAAGAGCTTTAGTAAATAGATCCGCAAGATGGTATTCTGTCCCGACAAAGTAAATTTTCACAGTACCCTTCTCAACATGTTCTTTAATAAAATGATACCGGATGTCTATGTGTTTTGTCTTAGAATGCTGAACTGGGTTGCATGAGATAGCAATGGCACTCTTGGAATCACAATACATCGAAATTCGGTTGTACTTGTATCCATAGTCAAGCAGTTGTGTATGCATCCAAATAACTTGTGCACAGCATGCATACAAGGAAACATATTTAGCCTCAGCAGTAGACATTGCAGTACAATCTTGTTTCTTTGAACTCCAACTCATGAGCTTTCCACCTAAAAATTGCAATCCTTCTGATGTGCTTTTACAATCATCTTTACATCTTGCATGGTCCGCATCTGAATAGGCAATTAGTTCAAATCCAGAATCCTTCGGATACCATAGGCCCATGTTATAGGACTGTCTCAGGTACCGAAAGATCCGTTTAACCTCTTTGAGGTGTTTGACCGTAGGACGTGCTTGATAACGAGCGCATACAAAAGTAGCAAAAGCAATGTCTCGACGAACGGCTGTTAGGTACATAAGCCCTCCTATCATACGACGATAAGTCGTTTGATCAGTAGGAGTGCCTTGTAAATCAGCATCCAGCCTCTCAGTTGCCATAGGTGTACTCATTGAGACACATTCATCAAGACCATGTTTCTTTAACAACTCTATTGCATATTGTGACCGACTTATGAATACGCCACGGGGAGATTGATGAACTTGAAGTCCAAGAAAGAACTTTAGTTCACCCATCATTGACATTTCAAAAGTATTTTTCATTAGGTTTGCAAAACGTTTTGAAAAATCTGGATTTGTTGAACCAAAAATAATGTCGTCAACATATACTTGAACAAGTAATATGTCTCCCCCGTGAAGTCGTGTGAACAAAGTCGAGTCAATAATACCTTTAGTGAAACCATGTTTAATTAGAAAAGAAGACAATTTGTCATACCATGCATGAGGTGCTTGCTTAAGAACGTATAAAGCTTTTTTCAACCTGTAGACGTAATTTGGGAATTCTGGATCAATAAACCCTTCAGGTTGGCTTACATAAACTTCTTCTTTCAAAGAACCATTGAGAAAAGCCATTTTAACATCCATTTGAAATATTGTGATATTCTTATGAGCAGCATAAGCAATAAACATCCGAACGGCCTCAAGACGAGCAACATGAGCAAATGACTCTTCAAAATCAATGCCTTCTTCCTGCTTGTATCCTTTCGCCACAAGACAAGTTTTGTTTCGAACCACAATATTTTCAGCATCACACTTGTTCTTCCAGAGCCATTTGAGAGCAATAACATTCTTTCCTTCTAGTCGTGGAACGAGTTCCCAAACTTGAAGTCTCTCAAATTGATTCAACTCATCTAGCATGGACTCAATCCAACTATGGTCTGCCATAGCTTCTTTGATATTCTTTGGTTCAATAGTGCTGACGGTTAATGCATACATGCATACCTCAGAATCTGTGTGTAGCCATTGGCGACTCATGACAGGTTTGGATGGGTCATCAATAACTTGGTCTAGAGGATGATCTTTTGTCCAAATGTGTGTTGAGGGTTGTACTTGGTGGAAATTCTGCACATTTGATGATTCTAGAGCCGTCGTAGATGACTTAATTTCCTCATTACTTGGAGGATTATATGGTGGCATTAAGTTTTTGGTGTCATACTGAGAGGTGGCACACTGTCATAATAGGGTGTGGTCCTTATTTTCGAGTTTTGTTGGTGACTGTCGTGCTGTGGCATATGGAGGTTCCGATATGGTTAGTGCTGGTGAAATGTTTGCGGAGGTTGGTTGCTGGGGGGATGGGGGTCGCGCCCTGGCCTATTCGTGGCTCTGTTTTCGTGGTGAGTTGAACAGTAGACTGGAGGGTGGTCCGCTGAGCGCGGTGTGGAAGTGCACAAGTCCAGTGATAGGACTTCGCCATGCTTCTCTATTAATTCGCTCTAATCTATTTCATATGAATGCTGGGCTACTTCTCGGCCTTGTTTTTTATCAAGATCTCAATTATTACCTGCTAATTGTCTCCCGTTTAAAAAATTACTTCTCTTCACCGGCTGTTTTATCCATGCGCCACACTCTGTCCTTGTTTCTTGCTCGTCCATCTTTTGGTTGCGCATCTATCATTTCAGCTGTTTCTTCTGTACTTAAAAGTCTTTCACGTTGCTTCTTTCAACATCGTGAGACTTACGATTTGTGGTCTCACCAGCTTCGTGCTGCTACTTTTACCTCCTCCTTCCTTCTAGATCACACCCAGTTCGGTGGCCTTTATTAATTTTGGGTTAGGGTCTTAATATCTTCTTTAGGTAATTTGATTTCCCATATTCTTTAATTCACTAAATTGCCTCGCTTTGTCTCTGGCGGTGGTGGGTATACATCCTCATATATTCAGGTTTTATAGCAGTGTTAAGTTTGTTGGTGTCTATGCGATGTTCTTCTCTAGTATCGGATTAGGAGTTCGGTATGCTTAGTACGCGTTGGGTCAATTGTGGGTTCTGTGTTTGTAGGGGGGGTGTGTGGTGTGACTCTTGAGGGCTTTCGCGTTGTGTTCGTCGTGGGGGTGGTTGGGTGGTGCAGGCTTAGTGGTGGTCTGTCGTTACTGTAGGGCGATTTGGAGTTTTGGTTTCCTCGGACGGTGCTGTTTATTGATTTTCTTGGAAGCTTGGAATGGGATCCTTCGTGTGACGGTGTCATGTTTTCGCACGGATTGTGTGTTGTGCTTTGGTTTGGGGTGCTCTTCTGGTCTTTTCCCCCTCCTTCTTATATTGTTTTCATATTATCATTTGGCTTTATCGGCTCTAATGTTCTATGCGCTATTGCATACCGCCACCAATCTCTGCTCGGCTTGTCTCTTTCGCTCAATCCCCATCTGACTCAGAGCAAATGTCTCTAGTTTAGGACTCGTCGCAGTAGGGGGCGTGGTGTTTGTTTGTTATAAGGTTTTGTCGGGGTGCTTCTTTTCTGGAGAGGTTGTGTTGCTTTAATTGGTGTCGTGATTTTGATTTGTGTGTCATTGGAGAGTGAGGGTAGGGTTTGGGGACTAGTCTAGTACTGTAGTAGCGGTAGTTTTATTTTTTCCAACGGCCGTTACTGTGGCAGGTAGGTTATTGTATTCCGTCTCTTTCGTGAGGGGCCTTATTATGTGGTGGTTCGTCGTCACAGGAAGCAATTAGATTCTGTTTGATACTACTTTTGGTCTTGTTTTCTGCTGTTTTCTCTACCTCGTGTTTGCTTTTGCCTCTCATATCAATTTTTACGAGCTGTAGTCCCTTTAAGACCTATAACTATCAGTACCTTCGTTTCTTAAGTCTCTCATTTGATTTCGCTTAATCTAATGATCTTCACTTAGCCCGCCTCGCACCTTATGCCAGCTTGCCTCTCAAATTGATTCAACTCATCTAGCATGGACTCAATCCAACTATGGTCTGCCATAGCTTCTTTGATATTCTTTGGTTCAATAGTGCTGACGGTTAATGCATACATGCATACCTGCAAGAATCTGTTGTGTAGCCATGGCGACTCAGTGACAGTTTGGATGGGTCATCAATGTAACTTGTCTTGAAGGATGATCTTTTGTCCAAAATGTTGTGTTGAGGGTTGTACATTGTGAAATCTGCACATTGATGATATTAGAGCCGTCGTAGAGACTTAATTTCATACATTACTTTGGGGAATATATGTGTTAGGGTTGAGGCTAAGTGTGTGTTGTATATCCATCAGAATGAGCAGAATCTTCTTGATTGAATTCATCAACCTCTGTTAAAGAGATTGGATAGGTTTGTTCATCAGATGTAGTCATAATGGGAGGAGCCTCATGTTCGTCAACAATAATTAAAGGTGTAGAAGGTGAGTCTTCATGAATTTGAGTCGGTTGTGCAGCGGAATTGATGGGTGTAACAGATTACATCTTCTTAAAATATTCTTCAAACATTGGACCGAACAAATTATCCAAATCTTCTTTTGATGGAGTATTCATTTAATCTGCTGATGAATTATGATTTATGAATCGTTGAAGCTCGGGTTCTAAATAATCGTGTTCAGAAGCCATCGCTGTGAGCTCGTCAACACTGAGACTATTATGGTTTGCCATATCTGTTTAGGTGCGTCTATTATAGATTTGAAACCCTCTTGATGTTTCAGAATAACTAATAAAGACCCCAATGTCAGCTTTTGGTTTCAGTTTTCCAAGATCATCTCGGTCATTTATTGGATAACACAATGAGCCAAACACATGAAAATATTCAACATTCAGTTTTCTGCCACGTAATAACTCATAAGGTGTTTTGTTATATCGTGTATGAAATGTATGTATTGATTTTGTGTAAACAAGCGGTAGCATCGCTTCAGGCCTAACTAATTAGGTAAGCGAGAAAAGTTAAAGCATGCGTGAGAGCAGCTCAACAAGAGTTCGATTCGTCGTTTCAACTATCCATTTGCTGAGCGTTCGAGCAGTTGAAATTGTTGCATGATGCCTTACTTTTCTAATGAAATTTTCAAGGAGTTGCATTTTTGAATTCTGTACCATTGTCTGTACAAGTCTTGCAACTTTGGCTTTTAATTCAGTGAGCTGTGAGACAATGATACTTATGTTATAATCTTGTGTTTTCATCTTTCGAATGAAGAAGTATAACCCATGCATATCGAGACTATATCCACGATCTCGAAGGAAGTTTTGTCCATAGTTGAAGCTCCCGCATTGGAGCGATAAAATCATATGAAGTAATTCAATTTGGATAGTGAACCTTGAAACTACTTTGAGTTGGATGAGCCAGCTTTTTCGCTTTTTCCTCTTTCACAAGCAGACCAAATGGTGATCTTTTTCATATTTAAACTTTGAAGACCATCAACCACGTCAAGTCTGGTAAGATCGTTTAGTGGTGCCAAATTAGATGTGATAGTCTGCGATGCCATAACATGCATTTGTCGAGGGTGCCTTCGAATTAGAAGACAGGTGAAGAAGCATGCCATGTCAGAAATGGAGATAGTATATAAATTTGTTTGCGATCGCACCTGGTAAGCATAATCAGTCTCCGTTCCAGAATATTACGACATAACGTGTCTTAGAATGAAGAAGCCACTTCTAAGCAGGCCATCACGATATTGTACACGCTAAAGAGATATATGTCCAAGGCCGATTCAAACATAATGTAAATGACAAATAGAGGATATTTCCATGTATATAATCACCATAGCTGTGATTGCTGTAAAATTATCATTTCCAAAAGCGATCGGTGCCATGGGCTTATTTACTCAATGATTTTTCAGCAGTGATCGCATTCTCCGTCATAGCTTTCAACAAACTTCCTATCAACAATCTCATAGAACGCACATCTGAACTAACTGCAACACAATTAAGATACAGGTCACATGGACATGGTGGAAATTTGACTTGACCCTATCTTAACAGAACCGATTGGTTTTTCAGATGATCGACGTATGTCTGACCATTTGGCGTTTGTGTTAACAAGTGAGACCAAAACAACATATTGGTTTTGATTCTCAAACAATTTTTCTAGATTACGAACTAGATATTGTCCTTGTTCTTCATGTATGTGCTTAAAGACTTATCTCGTACATTTCTTTTCTTTGTACTAGAAACCTTATCATTAGCTTTTGAGGTACTTCTGACATCAATCTTATGTTTGGAGACTACATAAGTAGTATCTAAAGACTTAGATAGTGTCGACTCGTTAGAAAACCTAGTCTTGCGAACTACATAAGTAGTATCATAAGATTTTGGTGTTCTAGATTTAGTGGATAAGAGTTTATGAACATTCGAACGCACATTCAATTTATAATTTGCAAAACAATTATTATGGCATGGAATAAGGACATTTTGCATACAAGAAACACATAGCAAAGTTTTCGCTTTAGAAGCGTTTGCAACATCAACATCAATTACATTCTCTTTGTTTGAGATAACATTCTCAGATGTGATATCTGTTCTGATTAGTTTTTGCCTAAAATCAACTGCTTACTTTCTTTGTTGGCTGTTTAGAGTTAGCTAAGACGACTTAGTTCTTGACATGTAAATCTGTTATTCATGGTCTTCGAACTCTTGATGCAGTATCTTACCTGTTGAAAGATAGTTATTTTAGCCTGTTTAGTTTGTGATTCATGAGGTTAGTTGACATACTTTGTTACATCCCGGTGCTTGACGATTTTTGTTCGAAATTCATGCCCGCTTTGTTTGGCAAGTGCAAGTCTGTAAAGGAATGGTATGAACGAAATGGTTTTCTGTTTTGATTTTTGGACACATCTCCATGTGTGTCTTTGAATAACATGTTTGTGTAATGGTTTGACACACAGAAGAGCTGAGCATACCTTTTGTACTTGTCAAACTTAGTCATTTTAGCAGACTTAGCTGTGTTCGCCGCATATCATTTATCAGTTGATTTTGAACTTATATATTGGTAACAAATGATTCTGCATTCTCAGCAAGAATGGCACCATATGGAATATTGTTTTCTCAGAAAACATGGAGCAATGTTATTGTCCTTTTCCGTTTGAGTTTGAGATCGTGTCTTTTTTATTGAAATAAAAAGCTTTTGATATTCTAATGGACATTGTCACGTTCTTTTATCAAAGATTGCACCATAAAATCCAAAGACACGTTCTCTTCTTTAAGTTTTTCCATTTTTGAGATCCAAGAATAATTCATAGAGGATTTGTGTTTTTATTCTTAAAACTTGAAATGCTCAGTTATGTTTTTCTTTTTTTCATGTTGTAACTTTAATGTTCAATAATATACACTTTGCTTTCACACCTTTGGACATCTTTTTCAAGAAATTTTTATTCTTGTTCTTGCACCCCTACTTGAATCTCGATGGATTTCTTTTTAAGTTGTTCACTTTCAGTATGGAGTGAATTGTCTACACATTCATGATTTAGCAACACACTTAATTCAACTTCATGCTTGAGAGATACTTCCAAAAGTTAATCTTTCAAAAAATCATTTTGCTTCTCTAGTTCACAAAGTTCACTTTCTGTAGATTCAAAAACAACTTTCATCTCTTGTATATCCTTCTGAAATAGTGTCTTAAAGAATTCAAAATAGAACTGCAACTCGTGTATAATTGGTTTGAGTTGATCTTGACAAAAATCATTGAGTTGTATTTCTTTAGGTGACATATAAAAAATGCTTGCTCTTTTACAGTTCTTTTGAATTAATTCAGACAACCTTTGAAAACAATTTTTTATGTTATCTAATTCAATGATCAAAGATGACTCACTCGGCATTGATGCCGGGATAGAAGGAGTTGCATTTGAATTCTTGTCAGAAGGAATAAAAGAAGATGGAAAATATTTTTGCTCAGCAGAAAGTTCTCTTTGAGGAACAAAGTCTTTATAGAGAGCATTTATTTGTGCATAATCAATTGTCCAACAATTCTATTTATTTGCAACAGCAATTGGATCATTCATTTTGTAACTTTTGTTGACTTTTGGAAGCATCATCAAGAGTGTCCTCAGTATCTCTAACATTCAAAGAAATCTCTGAATTACCTAAACTAGAGGCAAGATATAACTTTGGACATTGTGAAATTGCTTGCTTGAGTGTATAAGGATTCGGGTACCCCAAACCATGTTTTAATTGCTGATCATACACAGACAATGGCTTTGGTCCAAGCATAAACATTCCTTGTAAGGAATTGCCATGTTTCAAAATTAGATCAACATTCTTTTTTAGTTTGGCCTCAAGATCTAGAACAGTGTCATGATATTTATCCTCATTTTCACTCATTTGTCTTTTTAAAATTGAATGAGTCTTTTGAAGTTCCTCATTTTGCCGTTTGTAATCTTTGACATCGAAATCTAATTTATCTCGTTGTTTTTCTAGATCTCGAATAATATCTCGATCACGAACAAATTGAGACTGGGCTTGTTGACTAAAATGTTTTGCTCGTTTATCGGGCTCAAGAATTTCGTTGAGATAATTGTTATCCCCGTTTATGTTTTCCAAAACCCGCACCCTTTCCTTATACAACTCAAGCTAACTAGTGAAAGTCGTGTTTTGTTTTTGAACTTTTTGAGCAAATATTTGTTATTTTTCAGCATCCTGATATGCATTTCTAGCTAATTGCTCTAACGCACACAGATCAGGAACATGTGTATCTTTTCCAATACTGCCACTATTAACATTCCTATTAGGTGAATCAAATATAATATCGCTATCAATTTGATCATCACCAATAGTACTGTTAATAATTTTAGTATGAGTTGGATACATTTGTTCTTCATTTTCAGTGTTGGATGAAGATTGTACCTCACTTATAAATGCTGAATCATAGCTTGGGCCAGCATTAGAAGTATTATTAGCTAGTTGAATTCTGGCCATTAAGCATATGTTTGCGCTGAGTTCTTTAATTTCTTCCATCCTTGAAGCATCAACAAAGAGAAAATCATTCTGCTCATCGGTAAGAATTACTTCAGCTTCATCCTGTTTTGCCAGCAACACTTGTTCCATGAAGTACTTCGAGTCCCGAACTCTTGGTTTTGGACAATTCCTAGCATAATGTCCTTTTCCATTGTGGTTGTAGCATTGAACAGTTGAAGTGTTTCTAGAAGACGAGGTTCGAAGAGTCCTTAGAACATTTCCGGTCTCATTTGGAGCATTCGATCCCTCTACAATTTCCTCCTGAACATAAGCTCGTCTATTATTTCTTCCAGCATTACCAAAGTTCCTGCTTTGAATGTTCACCCTATCACCTTGAATGATTGCTTGGTTTCTGGTATTGGATGAAGTGCGAAGACGATTATTTGTTGGAGTAGAAAATTTTTGAGTAATGGCTCGAGCAAGTAACAACATTGCAGAAGTTAGAGGATCTTCAGAATTTGTGTGAACATCATCCTACTGGTATTCATCTTCATAATCAACCACAGACGTAGGATGTGTCACATAATAAGACGATGTGTTTCTGAAAGATGAACCCGTGTGTGCTACGAGAGCCAAAGGATCATGAGATTTTTCTAATTTATTTGCTCTTGAGACATTAACCAGTTTCTCGAATTGCTGAAGATAATCAAAAAGATCATCAAACGTATCCACTGTCAAACGTTTAGCAAGATGGACTTGGGTAACATATTTCAACCATTCCGGTTGCAAGCTATTCAGAAACTTTGTGTTAATTGTAACAATTGGAAAATGCATGTCATTTCTTTCCAAGTCGTTCATTAACTGAGCAAAACGATTGTAAACTGAAATAAGTGCTTCTCCTGGTTCAGCAAAAAACTGATCAAATTCGTTTGTAAAACGAGTTTATCTATCAACTTTGTTTTGTATAGTTCCCCTCATAAGACGTTCAACTCTTTTTCACATGTCCTTAGCCGAAGTGCAAGCATCCACAGAATTATAAATGTCATTTGGAATAGAAAGAAGAATCAGATTCATGAGCTCCATCTCAGCATCATAATGTAATAACGCATCTCCTTGTAAATCCTTAGCTGATTGCAATTTTGGAACTGTAGAATTGTTAGGAATGAACATCTCAAACTGATAAGGACCTTTATCAAGCGCTTTGTTAAGCCACTTTCGATTTTCCCTCTTTCAATTTATGTATCATCTAAATCTACTTGCCCACGGTATATAACTACCCCTTTCAAGCATGGGAGGCCTAAGCTCAGAACCGGCATCAGCAAGGGATTGTTGATATGTTTTGGATGTTGACATATTTTATGATTCAAAGATTGGATCTTTGTAGACGAAAATGAGTGATATTTGAAGGAAGATTTCCAAACTCGGTAACACTTGTGAAACTTGGACAACACTGGTCTCGGAAAACAAGTATTCTGAAACTCGGTAAACTTATCGAATCATAACTAAACTCGGAAAAAAATACTAACAAACTCGGTACACTAAAAACGTTTTAAACTCGGAAATGCTATGAACCAGAAATCGATTTATTTGTTTTAGTGAAATAATTGATTTTTATGGATTAATAGTAACCACAAACTCGATAAAACCGAAATTTATGATAACTGAAAAATCCAGAACACATATAATGACAAATTCGATAAAACGGAATTTGAAGTCCAAGTTTAGTTAGTACCAAATTTATCTTTCAAAAGTCCAATTTTACGATAAAACCGTGAACTTGTAATGTGTAATCACGTTTGTAATCGAATTTCCGAGATCAAATCACTAAATCCTGAGTTACACTTTTTGATAAAACCGAAAAGTATGAACACTAATTAAACTTGATAGAAAACCGAGTTTATCAAAACTGCCTAATATATGTTTTTCGATAGAACCGAGAAAACGTATATATCTATTACAACACTTTTCTACCAAAATTAAACTAATAGTGATGCTCAATCTTCCGAAAATGTAAAGAAATGATCCGAGAATACTAATACACTTCCGAGAATGCTGAAACACGGTAATCCATCACCAAATCCATAACGAAACAGCTCAATTATTCGAAACCGCTTCCAAAACGCTAATCGAGAGCTCAAATACGTCAACCGAATCCATCGAATTTCATCTTATCGTTCTCGGACGTGAAAAAAACTCACAAATCGACTCACTCGTATTCTCTAATGGCACTATGATACCACTTGATAGGTCTTGTTTATCTTGAATCATACATTATCAACCATGGAAGCTTGTAGAGAATAGTAGTGGAGGGAAAGTATTCAAAATTCAAATGTTATAAAATGGAGGGAAAGGGAAAATGATGATTAGAGGGGTATTTATAGGAGAAGGAAGGAGCCTTCTCTTCCTTTATTTTTCACTTCTAGTCCCTAATCTTTGGTAGTTATGCTATTTCTTTCTTTTAGCATAATATACCTTATTACAAGCTATTTTATTCTAAACAAAATAAAGACTATTAACTAAATATAACTAAACCACATAATCGGCACTTTTTATAAACCTAACATTATTTTATTATCAAATCACCTATAATTACTTATAAGTAAATAAATTTTTTAATAATATGGTAATTTATTTAATGATGTTAAGTTCAATACATTGTGGAGGTTTTATATGAAAGTTGATACGTTGATGTGTCGATGATGTGGAGATGTATTGAACTAGAATCATAAACCAGCGGCCAAAACCTTAACCCATTTACATAGGTACTTGTATTTCTCATATAAACTTATTACTGTATTACATTTCTATTGCTAATTTGATACCTCATATAATAAAGTTTATCGGTCCATTAATAATTGAAAACCCACAAACAAACTGCTCATCTTTTGTATGCTGATGCACATATAGTGTTTAATGTTATGCCTTGCTGGTGAGATAATGTGTATAAAACGTTGAAAAATGTGTTTATCAAGAAGTAAACACTCAATTTGCTCTCATTTTGAAGCATTACGATTCCTTGGAAGAGATTAATATCCTTGTTATATGAAAAAGTAGTCGAGAATACGAAATATTTATGTTCTTGTTGTCCACATATGTCGTTTTTAATTGAGTTAAGTCTTTACTAAAACTTTCTTTTGTTTAGTTGTAAATGAAGTAGGCAGAACACAAATTAAGATGTCATTGTTACGACGTTTCGTGCTAATTTGTGTGGTAAAGCAAAACCAAGCGCGGAATTAGTAATCATCCATCAAGGGGCAAGCTAAAGTCAGCTTCAAAGTTTGCTTTAGTATAACACGCCTTTAGTCCCATTGGTCCTTAACGATTTCTTCAAGATATTTTATATTTATGTTTAATTAGTTGTTGCATTTTTGACATAGTCTAGTCATATAATTCTGCAACCCCTTCTTTTCTGAGGGTGTAAAGAATAGGAATAATGTGAGTGTTTGATATAATGTTTGCAGGTAGGAAACGAAACTTGTGAATTAGCTCAAGATGGCAATGAATTCTGCTTCTAATTGCTTTCGTGGTATGTTCTTTTAGGTTCATTTGCTTGACTAATTTCAACTAGTTTTCCAGTAGCATGCTTGTAAGTTGTAAATGCTACACTTTTACAAGATCAATGCTTGAATATCGTACTTCTTTTGTATCTGCCGTTCTCGCTTTAAAAAGTCAAAAATATAGGGTTTACTTGTAAGAAAGCTAATTGTTCATAACCAACGATCATGCGTCTATATCAAGCTGCTCTGTTAATTCTTGAACTGTTCTCATTGCTGGCATGTAGGTGTTAATCAGTAAATCTTTGAAATAATCGAGGGTTGTCTTATTGTACATTGATTTTTATTTGTTGACAAAATTCGTCGTATTTTGCTTGCATATAGCGATAATAAATCTTTATCTGTCAAGCATAGTCTCTTTTTATTCTTTGATTTCTGCAATAAGTTTTTCGTGTTCTGCGTCTCTGTCCTATTATATGCATGAAACAAAATCAAAATAGCTGGACGTTCACTCTTGCGGGGCCTCAGCAATGTGTCGCCAGGAATGCTAAGATCACAACAGTCCTGCAATGGTTTCTTGGCTCAGGTCTGCTAATCTATATGAGAAAGTGTTGACCCAATCATTTACGAATGGGTCAATTTGGTTTATGGTTTTATCTTTAATGGGCCAAATGGGTATATTAAAATACAAGGGTCGATTTGGTTTATGGTTTTATGACTTTTATCTTTAATGGGCCAAATGGGTATATTACGATTATCAACTTGAAAGGAAACAAGTCAAATGGGTAGAAAGTCACCACATGTGTAAAAGAATATCATTTTATTACTATTAGTTATGTTTTATAATCATATTGCCACTTAAACATTTGCTTTTTGCGTTACCCAACTTAATTGTTTGCTTCACTGTACAACATTTCTTTATTTTGTGTCTTTTACAGCAAATAAGGACTTTCATACAAATGAGATCCAATGTGAAAGTGGTGGACAACTCAGGGGCAAAACGAGTTATGTGCATACAAGCTTTGAAGGGGAAGAAAGGAGCCAGGTTAAGGGACACAATAGTCGCATCAGTGAAGGAGGCCCAACCAGGCGGAAAAGTAAAGAAAGGACAGGTGGTGTATGGCGTGGTTGTCCGAGCCGTCATGCAGAAGGGTCGGTGTGATGGGAGTGAGGTTAAGTTTGATGATAATGCTGTTGTACTTGTCAATAAGCAAGGTGAACCGATTGGGACCAGGGTTTTTGGCCCTGTTCCACATGAGCTAAGGAAGAGAAAGCATGTCAAGATTCTTAGTCTTGCTCAGCATATTGCATGAGGTATGAATCCTTCCATGTTTTTTGAGTTGTTTTGTCCCCCTTTCCTCCCATTTTTTCTGTTCATGACACAAGCAACAGCATCAGAACAAGTTTAACCCCTTTACTTATGAATTTTTGATATGGGTCATATACTCATGCTTATCTCTAGTATGTATAACCGTCTAAGTGTCTAACAGCTAAATGATAAAAACAGCTTAATGGAAACAGGGCAAATGGGTCAAACAGACTGGAAGTTTCCTAAATGTAAATCAAATGCATAAAACCTTCTCATTTATTTAACTAAAAAACATAAATTAGTTCCGTAGTAATCTTATTGTTTTAATCTTGCAAGACACTATTTTCCTATTGAAAATTTGGCAAAATAGTTTTTTGGTAACTCAACTGTTTTAACCTTACCAAAAAAAAGAACTCAGTTTTGACCAGTTGCACGACAAGACCAGTTTGTCACTTGTGTGGAAACTAGATTAAAAAAGTTAGGATTCTGCTTCTTTCTTCGCTCTTATTCTTTTAGTAGTTATATCACATAAATAGGGTAGCTGGTCAAACTTGCCAAAATGACTATTGCATTTGACAAGATGGCAACAATTCTGTTTATGGCAAAACTTGAAAAGAATTCTGCAAGATACCTTGCGGGCTAGTCTGCTAGAAAGTTTTAAAACCTTGCGAGGTTTAGTTTTTTTGCAGCGGATGTGGGAGTTTATGGTGAAAGTTGGACGCTTTTATGGAGCAACCGTGAAATCGGCTTGAAAGTGGCCTGACATGGGACTCTTGCAAGCTCTTTCGTTGCAAAAATCTGAGCCTCACAAGGTAGCAAGGAGTGGTGGGGTTCCTGGCTATTTTGTCACAAACCTGTTTTTTTGGTTGATCAATTGCCATTTTGGCTACTTTGATGACAAATTTTCCCATATATATACATGGATGATCCAGGAATAAGGTTTAACTGATTTGTTCTCTCAGTGTTTTGCATGTCTACATATTATTAGTAGACCATTTTGTTTCTTTCTTGATTGACCTGAAGGTATGGCTAAGAGGTGTCGGTATGGTAACGTGAAACATGGCGCCATTTTCTAGGCGGACACCAAATGGCTTGAGCCATTTCGGTTTTAATCCTCTCTCTCTCTCTCTCTCTCTCTCTCTCTCTCTCTCTCTCTCTCTCCCGCTCTCGCCTTTTCTCTCCCGCTCTCGCCCTCTCTCTCGCGCGCTCGTGCTCTCGCTCCCTCGCTCTCTCGCTCGCTCTCTCGCTCTTGCTCTCGCGCTCTCGCTCTCGATCTCGATCTCGATCTCGAACTCGAACCAGAACCATGAGCGAGGGGGTATTTTGGTGTGTGGATGTGAAAAGTGAAATGCCGAGGTGGGGAAATGGCTTGAGCCACCACACCTGGTGCTCTAATACCTTCTTTGTTTTTGTCATTCTTTTTATCTCATATACCATGGTGTCTTACACCTTTTGTCCAACTTGTCCACGGAATTAAAAATATTGTAGTTTACTTTCACAACTAGTCCAAACTAGATAGCACAGCTTCTTATTATGATCCGTGGTACATAGGGCTGTAAACGAGCCGGACGGACACGAACGGAGCCTTGTTCATGTTCATTTATTTAATTTTAGCCTGAAAAATAAACAAACACGATCACTTAAACGAACAAATTTTCTTGTTCATGTTCGTTTATTAAGAAATATGGTTGTTCATGTTCGTTCATTAAGACACTAAACGAACATAAACGAATGAACATACACGATCGAATGTAAATAAACATAAAAGTTTACAAAAATATACACAATATTGTGTTTTATTAGTGATGTTTTGTTTAAGTAAAGTAATTTTAAAACTACATAATAAAAAGATACAATAGACGAACATAAGCATATATATGATCATACACGAACGAATAATCGGACGTCTACGAACATAAATGAACGGGCAAGACTTTTGTTCATGTTCGTTCATTTAACTAAACGAACGTAAAATGTTATTCATGTTCGTTCATTTAATAAATAAACGAACATGAACGAACTTTTTACCGAACAGTTCATGAAATGTTCACTGAACGTTCAGCTCGTTTAGGGCCTTAGTGGTACATCTACAAATTTGTACTGGAAATTATCCTTTGAAATTTAACAAGTTGATAACCAGTTAATTCACAACTGTATTATTGTGTGATAGAAGTGTGTTAATGTTTATAGTAATATGACCAAATCATATCTAAACAACCTACCTTCTGGGCCTTATTTTGGTAAAGCCCCTTCAATCTTGGTTACTTTTGGACTAAGATGGTAGTGGAATAGATTAGTTTGTTAGGACCATCAACCTTACAATGCTACACACTTATGCATTTAAGTATCATTCGAATAAAGTTATGCATGCTAGTTATCTTTTTTCTACTTCTAATCTCAAACAGACTTTACATAAGCATTTTAGCATCAATTGACTATTTTTACCTTTCAAATTGATAAAACTTATTTGTGTTTGTTTACTCTAATAATAGCCAACTTTAAGTATATATACGCCATTAAGTAATCCAACACAAACATCGAATATAGAAGTATAAAAATGGCTTGATCATTGATACAGTTATAGAAAACTAACAAATTTCACAAATCTTTTTAATATCTACACTTCAAAAGTTGTACACTTGATAAACTAGCGATTCAGTGAAAAATTATTTCCTATTAACTTGTTTGTACATTGTCCACGAAACACAAGTTAGTCTGCTTTTTTCGTGACCTTTGCTTTGAACGTTTTATTGACTGCAAAATTGTTCTCCTTTCAGGTTTGAGTTGGCCAACAGTGACCAGAGTAGCTCAATTTTGATGCAGAATTTAAGATATTTACTTCCGGGAGTTGTAAAATGGCCCTCTCAAGTAAAGATTCCTAAGTTTATGATCTTTTACATTTTGTGGGAGGTTTTATAATACCACATACAATTATTCTCGTCATGGTGTTCTCTAAGAAAGATTATTTCGGTTTAGTGTATCAATGCGCATTTACATTGGTATCCTTTTGGCAATGCTGGGAGGAAGAAAAATTGTAATCTTTTGAATGAATTGTGGTTAGGTAGCTTCATGTTCGCCTGTTGGGAAATCAATCTTCAGAAGCATTCCTTTACTGTTTAGAGACTCGTATGTTATTTCATCTCGGATGCTTAGTTATGTCTTATATTTGCAGATGCCCTGAGCAGATGCCCTGAGCAGATGCCCTGAGCAAGATTGCGTCAACCAGCTTTGAGCACTTATCAAAACCGGTCTTGGTCGAAATACTTAAAGAGAAATCCATACAAGAGGAGGAAGTGGCGACAGTAGTAGAGGAAGAGGGACCAACATGGATGACCCCAATAAGGATGATGTTTGCCGAACGTTTCACCACTCAGGGATGATTAGTGCCAATAGTATCGGCTAGGGATGATTAGTGCCACAAAATACAAACCACAGGGATATTTTTGCAGTTACTCTATATTTAATGATATAAATGTGAAATCTTGTTGCAGGCGAGGTTGTTTGCAGCAACACCTAGAAGATCCGGATTATAAACATGGTTGTATCATCACGAGTGTTTTACTTAGTTGATAATCAAGCCGGAATATCCATATTCATGACACATAGCCCAAATATTTTCTTCAAAGTTTTGTATAATTTCTCAAACAATTCCTCTTATTTGATGTGTGAGTACAGGTTTCACATAATATTTTTCGGTTTTGCTACAAGCCTACAACTGTACTAAAGTAGCAATCTATTTTTGTATTTATTTTTTTTATTTTTTTTGGGTGTTAAGTATATGAAGATTGCATTTTTTTTTGCAAGGTTAGAAACAAGAACCTGTAAACTACATGAATATCGGAAAAGATATGAACAAAACTGTTATGAATATTGCAATATATTGGATATTAGAATAAGATGACTAGTTGACTGAAATTGTGCCACTGAGTTTAGGTGATTTTATTTATTTGCGTGCGAGACACTTGATTAACTGATTAAAGGCATATATGTGTTCTGTAAATAGTATCGAGATGAGGTGTGATGGTGAAGTAACACTTGATTAACTGATATGTATCACCTATTTTCTATAATATTATTTTACATAGATGTGTTATGTGTCATATGACCCACTATTTGTCCTTAATAAGCAGGAAGTTAAAAATGTTGTTCCCAAAGCAACGAGGAGATAAAAGATACTAATCAGCTATGGAAATGAAACAAAGTTGCGTAGAAGCTACCAAACAGTTTGGCAGCATAATAGACAGTTGATGATTTCTACTCATACACATTTCATCAAACAGTTGGTGTGTGTTACATGAAAAGCTCTTTATAAACAAAAGTCACATGGACTACCACGACCAGAAAGCACGATCTAGTCTCAAGACCCCACCATGTTGTGTTGGAATTGGGAGGACTTGGAGCATACTTACATCTGTTTCTTGTTGTATATCTTCATCACAAATTATTCTTACACCAAACTCCTTCACCTCAACATCTTCATTATTATTCTTTTCAAAGAAACTAAATGTTACAAAATTCTTTGCTTCCTTCCATTCCCATGTAGACCTAGTATAATGCAACCATATCATATATGAATCTTGGATTCCTATCACCTCTTTCTTCAAAAATTCCTTAGAGGCAAGTGGAAAGCAATTTTCTTCGATAGAAGTTCCATCAAAGTTGTATACAGAGTACCCTTCTTTAAATGTGCTGAAATGCTTTTTGCACTTGAAAACAACACAGGTTCCAAATCCCCTAAAGTTCTTATCATAACACCAATCTGACGGTAATTCAACCTTTACATGATTTTCCCTACTTCTATTTGTAAACCACTCTGGCATGCTATTCCCATGATATAATATATCAAAAACAGGATAGCCACTGTCTTGCGAGAAGAATTCACATCTGTTAGTCTGCAAACCCACATACCCAAGGAAAGCAGAAAGCTGGTGAATACACCCCTCGCTATCTATGGTAACATTCTTAAACAGCTTTGGACAATTTCTGAAAACATTAAACAAAGACCCTTTAGATGATACTGACACTTCTCTTAAGGAGGTGCAATCAGATGCATAAATATCCCACATTTTAGGTGGAAGTTTAGGCAACACTTCTAGCTTCTTGCAACCATCAACAAAAAGCCCTCGAAGATGAGAAAGTTGACTCAAACTTCCAGGCAAGCTACTAAAATTGTTCCCTGACAAGTTTAGACCTCTAGACATTGTTTAAGCTCCAATGCTTCAGCACTTCTACTAAATTGTTCCCTTCCAAATTTAGTTTCCCTAGACATGATAAACCTCCAATGCTTTCAGGCACTTGTTCTAAATTGCAGTAGCTGAAATTGAGTTCCTTTAACATATGTAAACCTGCCAATGAAAGTGATCTTGGGGGACGATGTTGTTTACTTAATAAACCAAAAGGAGCAGTGATGGAAAGTCCCACCATTATAGGTTGAATCCTCCCTTGGCCACCGAATGACAATGATTCAAGGTTTATTAGAGAGGATACAAAAAGAGGGAGTTTCTCGTAATGGCTGTTTTGTCAACATGAAGCTCCGTTAAGCTTTTGATCTTGCCCAAGTCTTCAGATAGTTTGTCGACTTTTAAGCACCCCGAGAGATTCAGGACTTGAAGAGAATCCATTTCCACTTTGTTAGGAAAACTCCTAACCGTTTGTTGCAGTCTTTCAGATTTTTAAAAACACAAGCTACTTAAGCAATTCCATAGATGGGTGAAATGTAGACAATTCACGCACACCTTCAATATTTCGCTCTTGAGATTTGTAATCTCTGAAAGTCAGGGGTGCATTGTTAGGCTAACAAACAGTTCCTAAGCTGCATTATTACTTTCAACCTTCTAAAACACTGTCATCGATAGAAATAAAAAGGATGAGTTATCTCATCTTTAGGTATGAAACTGGAAAACATGTGTGTACAAGGAAATACCTTAGGTGTTGTCCAAAAATGTTTTATGTTGCTGTAAGACAGGTCGATGACAACAATGTTTTCTGGATAAAAATCTGAAGGTAAGAGCTTGAAGGGACATCCATACCAATAAAGCCATCTTTACGCTTATTGGATAAAAACTACACACTTCAGAAAAGTTCCACAGCATCGTTATTGATAGTTTTAGAATACGTAGTTTTTCATTTGCCGCAAACTGTTTACCGTCTATATCAAACTTTTGACTAGATTTCGTTTGCAGAAGATCAATAATTTCAACTGCTTGTGTTGCCTGCATACAAGAAATAGCATTACTAGATTGTATTATGAAGCATATGGAAATGAGTTGCATATGCAGTAAAAAACAATACTTACATTCATTTCACTCAAGATATTGTAGATCTCTGATGGATTAACCCACAATCTGCTTCGGTTCCCAGGCATGCTAGATTCTTCAGATACAATTTCTCTTGCCATTGCTTGAATCAAGTCATGCATTTGAAGTAAATATCGCTCGAGATCGTGATTAATGACTTATCAACTAGAACTGTATATTTTGTAACTGCAAAAAAGTTACAACCATCTAGTACGCTTGCTGCAAAATCACGATTTACTCCAATGAATGAACATGCAATATCAAGTAAGATATTTTGCTGATGGATGTTTAGCCCATTGTAACTTAAACGAAGCAATTGTTGTATCTCTTTAATAGGATGTACTTTGAGCTGATCCAACTCACTAACCCACTTGTATCCAGTTTAACGTTTTTCCATATAGTAACGGACCCAAAACTATGAGACTAGAGGGTGGACCTTGGACATATTTCACAATTCCTACGGCAACTTATTGAGCCTTAGAAGGAAATCTTTGTCTTAAAGGCATATGAACCGAAGAGCTGAAGAGATTGATGCTCATCTAAAAATTTCATGTCATGGATTTCATCCACTCCATGAGATCTTAGTAGCTGTTTATCTTTACCAGTGAAAATAATCAAACTTCCTGGGCAAAACCAACTAGCTGAACCCGCTAGTGAATCTAACTGCTTATGATCATCTACATCATCCAAACAACAGGATTCAGGCTTACCAAGCCATCCTTTTCTTTTTTTCCATAGCTCCTTCAGCAACAATTGATATCGCTGGATCTTCTGTTTTCAAACTCTTACAATCAGTGCATTTGGACTTGCGTTAGGCTTGTTGTTTTTCCAAAAACACTCCTTGACGTTATCACAAAAAGCATCTACCGTCGAAGTAGGTATGTATCGAAGTTATATACTGCTTTGGTGAGAGGGTCGTTCTTTCCATTTCCGCTTATAAACATTATTCCAATATGTTACCTTATTTGGACCTCCAACGAAGCGTGACAAATTTAATCTATCTAAAAGGATATCTACTCCAACAAGGTTCTCACCAACATGCAAGGGTCCATCATGTAACATTTTAAAGATGTCACTGGAGATGTTATTGATGAACTTGGACTCAAACCTGTTGAAAAGAAAAGTACCCGTTTTATTAGTTTGGAAGAAAGCAACATGCAAACAAAAAAATAATACAAAAAATAAGAAATTTACCCATTTGTCATGTCCTGGAGATCCCATCCAGATAAGTTAGCTGCCATGGATAAAGCTTCTCTCCATTTATCCACCTCTGTTTTATTAGAAACTTCGTGGTCAATGAAAGCTTCTGCATAACTCCTTTTTTGTTTCCGCACCACATCAGGCTTGGCATCATAAAAGATAATCCGAACCTCATGTTTTGGATTCTCAATCTGCTTGCACTCAAGTATTTTGACAAGTTCCCTCAGACACCATGTTGAAGAAGCGTAATTTTTGGAGAAGATAACAATCAAAAACCGAGATTCTTCAATGGCTTTGTAGAGATGAGGAGATATCTCTTCTCCTTTAGGCAACTCTCTATCATCACTAAAAGCATGAATCCCTTTTTGCTTGAAGTCGTTGAACAGATGATCCATGAAGGTTTTCCGGATATCTTCACCTCTGAAACTTACAAAGACATCATATTTCCACCGATGAGGAATGGACGTAGTAGCCATTACCAATGATGAGATCGAGCTGCGTTCAGAAGAAAAGATCATCAGAAATAGTAGCCATTACCAATAAAATTAGTACCAAGAATCCATGACT
The DNA here is from genome assembly GCA_026074375.1 of Tanacetum coccineum. Classification (NCBI taxonomy): domain Eukaryota; kingdom Viridiplantae; phylum Streptophyta; class Magnoliopsida; order Asterales; family Asteraceae; genus Tanacetum; species Tanacetum coccineum. The sequence goes on along the minus strand of BQNB010016643.1, from coordinate 5,722 downwards.
AAGATAATGTAATTAAACAACATCACAAAATATGCTGATATGTCAAATTATATCTTAAAAAGTAAGATTATTAGACCCACATGTATATACAATCGCATATATGTTGCTAAATATGTGATTCTGGTTCATGCATTGTCTAAAAAAATAAAATGATAGCAACACAAAAGTATTAGTAAAATGTTTCCTCCACTAAAGGCACCCAAAATGTGTGACTGTTTAATTCAGCCTTAAAATAATTTTATAATCACCATGCCTTAATAATTTCCCCAATAACAGTGAACACTTTAACATTTAGAGCTATTATAAATTGTTTGTTTATATAAACCTGGTCATTTAGCTCACTAGATCTAATAAGCACTTTTAATAATAACAACAGAAGATATTAAAAAAATGATTTAAAGTAATTAGAGTACAAGAAGAAGATGACTTACTGTTTAACAATGGATGAAAAGTCTTTGACAGTGAAGTTTTGGTGAATGAATGAATGCAATCAAAATGAAAGATGAAATGAAGTTAAAAGAGTAAAGGTACTCGGGTTGACTCCAAAGTCAATGTTACATGTCCAAGTTGCACTTCTAGTCCCTGGTTTTAGATAACTCCCCAGCACCAAAATTATTGTCCCCTATTGATTTTTTAAGTCTTTTTCTTTCAACTTTGACCTTAAATATTTTTATTTTTGTTATATAATACTTGCTGAAAATTATAACAATGAAAATACATTTAAAAACCAATCAATTCATATATATTTCATTAATGATTATATAACACAAACAAAAAATTTTAAGGTCAAAGTTCGAAAAAAAAGACTTAAAAAGTCAATAGGAGACAATAATTTTAAGACGGAGGGAGTAGTAATTTCTTGTATTAGGTTGCATTTTCTATCTACCTATATTATAAAAGAGAGTGTCTTTATTACTGTTGTAGGCTAAAAAACACTATGTGTACACAACTATTCAAATATTGGACTTCTAAAGCAAGTGCAAAAATGTTTAACAGGAGTTTTTTAAGTGACAATGGCAATTTAGAAAAATATTTAACAAAGTACGTACTCTCAAAGGTAATTAACGAAATATTTAGTTATTGTCTTTTTTACTAGTTTATCCAATCGCGAAAAAAAAACACCTTAGAATAACATGAAATGCAGACTTTTAGCATCCATCATCCATATCCGTCAGTGGTCTGGGGATGAGGTGCAACATGAATTCAACGTCACCACTCCAAAAAAATTAATGTGCTCGCTATTAGTCTATATACTTTGTATAGTGTTTATTGTTATTTTATAATGGCCTATGGGCATGTATTAGGCCAAGCCCATATTCTAGAATAATCTTTGTAGCTATATATATTTGGCTATTTGTAGCTATATATCCTCTTCGTTCCAAATCTGACATGTTTAATAAATTTTTACATTTTCGTACTTACGTCAATAATCAATTTAAATGTGAAATAAAAAGCTTCCAATGTGATCATGGTGGTGAGTTCGAAAATAACCGGCTCCACGCCCTCTTTGCCAAAAATGGCATCCAACTCCGCTTCTCTTGCCCTAAAACATCCCAACAAAACTGTAAAGCCGAACAAATGATACGCACAATAAATAATGTCATTCGTACCCTCCTTTTTCAAGCTCACATACCCCCGTCATTTTGGGTTGAGGCCCTTCATATGGCAACCTACCTCCTTAACCTTCTCCCCTCTAAAATAATTAACAACGAAATCCCCTTCACAAAATTATCTCAAAAAAAACCCGACTACTCTCGTTTACGCATCTTTGGTTGCCTTTGTTACCATCACCTTCACTCACCCCACAAACTAGCACCACGTGCCACACCTTGCATATTTTTTGGCTTTCCCGCCTACCACCGCGGTTACCGTTGTCTCGACCTCGAAACTAACCAAATCATTCTCTCTAGACATGTTACCTTTGATGAAACCCAATTTCCATACAAGTCCATGACACCATCATCTCCACCCTCGTATCAATTCCTTGAACCTACGCATTCCTCATCCTTACTTCACCACACCCTACTAGACCCCACAACGCACACCCACGGCCCAACTGCTGACCCTCAGCCCCACACCCATACTCCACCAATTACCGATCCAACCCAAAGTCCTCCTCACACCGGCCCAAATTCACCAGGCCCAACTTTCCCCACCAACCAGCCCACTAGTCACGAACCACACAACACCCAAACCCAAACCCAAAATAGTCCGCTACCACCACCCATATTCGATCCACCAAATCATCAAACCAATACCAACTCAGTTAATGAACCACCCTGCACTCATCCCATGATCACACGGTCGCAATCAGGCATTGTCAAACATATCGATCGCTTATCTCTAAATACTTATATTGATTTCTCCTATTCCTAAAAATTCGTCTGACACCTTAAAAGATTCCCAGTGGCGTAATGCTATGTACGATGAGTATAATGCGTTGGTTAAAAATGACACTTGGTTACTTGTACCAAGGCCCGCAGGTGTTAATATGGTTCGCTCTATGTGGTTATTTAAGCATAAGTTTCATGCTGACGGGACTTTGCGCCGTCATAAGGCTCGTTTGGTTGCTAACGGTACTAGTCAGAAACTTGGTGTTGATTTTGATTAGACATTTAGTCCGGTTGTCAAACCAGCCACTATTCGCACGGTTCTTAGCCTTGTTGTGTCTCGTAAGTGGCCGATTCACCAACTTGATGTTAAGAATGCTTTTCTTAACGGTGATTTATCTGAAACTATCTACATGCATCAACCACCCGGTTTTGTTGATGCTAGATTCCCTAACCATGTTTGTCGTTTGCAAAGATCTTTATATGGACTGAAACAAGCACCTTGTGCTTGGTTTCAGCGTTTTGCAGGTTATGCCACACGGGCCGCATTTATCAAAGTCGTTGTGACTCTTCTCTATTTATTTATAGACATGGATCTCAGGTTGCTTATCTTCTTTTATATGTGGATGATATTATTCTTACGGATTCTTCTACAACACTTCTTCAGCATCTTATTGGTTCTTTATCTCGTGAGTTTGACATGACTGATCTCGGGGCACTTAATTATTTTCTTGGTATCTCTGATGTTCGTCACTCTACATGTTTATTTTTATCTCAGCGAAAGTACGCTCTCCAGCTCCTTGAGTGTGCTCACATGATTAATTGTAACCCTTCTCGGACACCGGTTGATACGGAGTCCAAACTGGGTCTGGACGGGGTTCCGGTTCAGGATCCTTCTTTGTACCGAAGTCTTGTAGGGGGACTTCAGTATCTCATGTTTACACGTCCAGATTTATCTTATGCAGTTCAGCAGACTTGCCTTTATATGCATGATCCGCGAGAGCCACATTTAGCTGCTCTCAAGCGTATCTTACGATATGTTAAGGGTACTTTGGATTTAGGCCTTCACTTATATGCATCCTCCACTACTTCTCTGGTTGGTTATACTGATGCTCATTGGGCGGGTTGTCCATCTACACGCAGGTCTACCTCAGGTTATTGTGTCTTTTTGGGTGATAACTTATTATCTTGGTCCGCTAAACGACAACACGCTCTTTCATGCTCCAGTGTCGAAGCTGAATATCGGGGTGTTGCTAACGTTGTGGCAGAGACTGCATGGCTTCGTAATCTTCTACGTGAGTTACACTCTCCTTTATCGACTACAACTCTTGTCTACTGTGATAACGTTAGTGCTGTTTATATGTCTGTCAACCCTGTTCAACATCAACGGACAAAACACATTGAGATCAACATTCATTTTGTCCGAGATATGGTTACCGTTGGTCAGGTTAGAGTTCTATATGTGCCCTCTCGTTTCCAATATGCCAATATTTTCACCAAGGGACTGCCTTCCGCATTGTTTGAAGAATTTCGATCCAGTTTGAGCGTACGGCCTCCTCCCGCTCCAACTGCGGGGTCGTATTAGTTTATATACTTTGTATAGTGTTTATTATTATTTTGTAATTGCCCATGGACATGTATTAGGCCAAGCCCATATTCTATAATAATCTTTGTAGCTATATATATTTGGCTATTTTGATAATGAGAAGCAAGGGGAATCGTTACCTTCCAATACTCGCTTGATGACTTGAGTCCCATCGAACTCGAGAAACGACGTAATTAACAGACTACCTATTGGCGGCCATCATCACGACTAATACAATTAGCGATACACAAGTTCACACCAAAACTATTCCATGTTTGTAATGATTCGCTTGAATGTTAAAAAAATGCCAAGAAGGATGTCAATCGAATATGATATGTTTTCATAATCCCAATTATATTGTTTCTTTTGCTCGAAGAGGGTGGAGCCATGTCATACGTAATGCAGTCATCCCCATAACAGGCTAAAGAGTCGGCAATAATGAGTAATTTCATACAGACGATGGCTGTCAATCTTTCACGAGTACTTTTGAGTTTATAAAAGGAAATTGTTACATAGTTTATTAAATACTTTTAAAAATACATATTTTGTTAATTACTTTTTAAAACTACCATGGTGTCTTAAAAAACTCCACAATTTTTCACGAGTCAAACAAACAAGGAAAATATGTCCCTATTATTTTAGAACCCTTCATACCTTTTTAGACTTTGTATGTTGCAACCAATGTTTTGAAAATCGGGTTACCAATTCAACCGGTTCGACCGCCGGGTCAACCCGGTTTCCCATAAAAAAACAAATTTATATGTTTGCAATAATAAAAAAATATATTTATAAATCATGAATCTTTCATATATTTAGCTTAAAAACAATTTATTAACAAATATAACATGCAAAAATAAAGTTACATCGCAAATATATATGATACATTGCTTTATTCGTAAAAAAACACGAAAAAAATCAAAACCCGGCCGGGTCTCAAGAACCGGGTTGACCGGGGTCACTTGAAACCCGGCGGGTCTAAACGAGTTTCGAAAATATAAAACCTAGTTCAATTTGACCCGTTTTTCCGACCGAAACCGGTTCTGAACAGGCCAGGTCAAACCGGGTTTCAAAACATAGGTTGCAACTCTCTAAGTATTGTTTATTTTTTGCTTGTAACATCCATTGAGGTACATTTTTTACTTTTCTTTTTATTCATGCAGTTTTTGTTTATGCAAACTTTGATACGCCTCCAAATTGCTTATTATTTTTTTAGTTATGTTTTGAAGTGGGAGTGGGTGATGAATGAATGGGACCCGTGCGTTGCATCGGATTTGATACGCGTCCAAAGGGTTTATCACCCTTCCAGTTTTTTCTTATTCTTATACGAGGTATTGAGACTCGTGCGTCGCATCGGATTTATCTTTCGATAAAAATTTGATATTGGATTTCGTTGAGGTTAACGTGATTTTTGGTATTAAGGCTATATCCCTTATATTTAATATACTTATTAATGTTGAATTAATTATTTTATATATCAAAAGTTATAACGAAAGAAACAACATTCAGACCCGTGCGATGCACAACGATGGCATTAAATTGTTAGTAGCGTAATGTTTGTGTCAATAATTGAGGTGTATATATGATGGTGTATGTAATTTAAGGGTGTCACTTAATGTGTAGGTAAATAGTCATAAAATTATTTGAAGTTTTAAGTTAAGTTTAAGGAATGCTAATCAGATATGGTTTTTAAAGGCAGGGTCTTATAAGTGTACGTGCTTATAAAATATTTTCACATAATTTGTTTCTTGTAGCTTGATCACATAACTGTAGTTCTTCATAATTTGATATTTAACTTGCCCGATAACTT
>BQNB010016642.1:39811-71316 GCA_026074375.1 Tanacetum coccineum | reverse complement strand
AAGTGTAAAAGTCTCGACATTATGCTTTTAGATGTTAAAGAATCAAACAAATCATTAAGTGAACTAAGAAAACGTTTTGCAAAACTTGAGGAATATAGCAATTCTCTTGACATTGCTTTTCAAAATCCCAAAGAAAAAATGATTAATGATTCTCGAACAAACAATAATAATCATTGGGTTCAAGCAATCAATAACCAATCTTTTGAGATAAATGATCTAAAAGTGAAATTGCAAGACAAATTAAACATAATCAATGAGTTGAAACATCGGTTAGCTCAATGTGAATTACCTATTTTTGATTCTAGGATTCAGAAAATAGAGGATGAGAACGTGTCTCTAGCTTTTCAGGTTTCTTCCTTATTTAAGGAAAAAGAACATATTAAGTTATAATACAAAAAGTTGTATGATTCAATCAATTAGACACGAGCAAAAAACAAACTTCAAACTGACTCTTTGCAACAAAAACTTACTAATCAGATTTCTAAAAATAACAAGTTAAGAGCACAGTTAAAAGGAAAGTTTTCTGAACCACAAATGAATCAAAATGGTACAAGTGTGAATACTAAGCTTTCTAAACCTTCAACTTCAGGAACTAAACTTTATTCAGTAACTTCGCTTCCTAAATCAAAGGTTATTCCTAAAGTTGTTGAGAAATATAAATTAACAAAATCAGTTACTTCACACTTGACTACCAACAAGATAATTAAAAAATGCACAAAAGTTCTTGCCCCATGTTTGCTTAAGATTGAGTCTGAACCAATCAACACATACTTTAAGAACAATAGGGTTGTGCATCAAGATTATCTGAATGTAACTAAGGAGCACGTAGCAACACTACAGGAATTATTAGAAGGAGCTAGAGCATTAAAACCTTTCGATGAACATATAGGTCATTCCTCTAAGTTTGCTGAGAAAATTCAAGAACTGTTAGTGTATGTTAGTGCCTCGTTCCCTTTCACTCAAAGTGGGAATGAGAAGTGGGCTCCCGCTACATGCCATAGAAAGAACAATAAGCCTTACGTGGATGCATCCAGAATGAAATAGACAATTAAGACAATCACACAAGAGCATGGAGTAAAGCAAAACACTCGAAAGACTGGCAACACTATGTTTCCTTTTACAGGAAGAGTAAGCTCTACTAATGCTAGCGGATCAAAGCCTAGGAGCAATACAAAGAATGATAAGATCCCGTAACCATCAAGTAGAAGCATGAAGAATAAAGTAGAAGCCCACCATAGGAAGTTTAAGTCTAGTGTTAATAAGAACAATCATGTTTCAGATTGTAATGCAAATGTTAAGAATGTTGCTTTGTCAAAGAATTCTGATACTATTTTGCTTATCTTGTAATGAATGTTTGTTTTCTGCAAATCATGATGCTTGTGTTTTTTAATATCTTAAGAAAATGCAAAAACGTAAAATGGTTAAATCTGCAAAACAAAAAGTTAAAAGTGAATGGAAACCAACAGGACAGATCTTTAAAACTATAAGACTAAAATGGATACCCACTGGTAGGACATTTAACTTGGTTGGAAAATCATGCCCCCTTCTTCTTCTAGTGACACGTCTGCCATAGTTGTACCTCCTGGGCATATTTTAACAACCATAATAATTTCGGTGGATGAACCGTGTCCTAAACTAAGTCTTAGATACGCCAATGCCCATAAATAACTCTCTAAATGCATGTTACATGTGGAATCTCATCCTTTTAATTTACATGAGTTTGGAATTGAGAGAATTATTCAGGATGAGGAACTTCTACCTTGGAAGTTCAACTATTTAGTAGTCACTTAGGTTCACTAACAACCTGGAACCCAATCAAAAGTTGGGGATCCACCCTTTTGTAAATATGTTTTCTTCTTTTTCTTTTTGTGCTGATTGTAGAAATTGTTCTTTGGTATTTAGACTTCAGGTATTCCAAACACATGACTGGACACCGTGATAAGCTCATCAATTTTGTTTCCAAGTTTATTGGTATGCTCCGATTCGGCAACGATCATTTTGCATCTATTATAGGATACGGAGATCTACAAATAGGGAATATTCTTATTTCACGTGTTTACTATGTTGAAGGACTTGGTCATAATCTATTCTCCGTTGGGAAATTTTGTGATTCGGATCTCGAAGTAGCTTTCAGAAAACACACTTGTTTTGTATGGAACTTGGAAGGTGTTGATCTACTATTGGGTTCTGGTGGTTCTAATCTTTATACAATCTCCAATATCATTGGCGGATTGATAAAGTACTCTCTAATTTGTTTACTCTCCAAAGGCTCAAAGACAAATCTTGGTTATGGCACCATCGACTTTCTCATTTAAACTTCGGTACTATCAACCAGCTTGCTAAACAAGGTCATGTCAAAGGGTTGCTCAAGTTGAAGTTTTTTTATTTACTAAAGATTATCTATGTTAGGACTATTGTTCAAATGGAAAAAGTAAGAAGGGAATTCCCATCCATATAATGCCTGAACCAGTACACAATTGAGATAACTTCAAATGCTGCATATGGATTTGTGTGGGACCATATGCGGGTAGGAAAGTATAAATAAGAAAGATTTATTCTTGTTCATCGTGATGATTTATCTAGTTTGACTTGGGTTGATGTTTTGAGAATGTAAGATGAAAGCTCTAGAGATATATCAAAATTTTGAAGCAAGCTCAAGTCAGTCTTAATGCTATAGTAAGATATCTTCGTACCGACAATGGCATCGAGTTTCTCAATCAGACTCTATGAAATTATATGGAAGATGTTGGAATTACTCATTATACATCCACTACACGTACTTCATAACAAAATGGTGTAGTTGAAAGGCGTAACCGCACATTAATAGAGTCTGCAAGGACCATGCGTATTTTCTCTAAATCTCCACTATTTATATGGGCTGAAGCTGTAGCTACTGCATGTTATACCGAAAACCGCTGCCTAATCCATATTGTTACAATAAGACTCCATATGAACTGCTCAGAGATCGTAAACCAGAACTCAAGCATCTTCACGTTTTGGTGCTTTATGTTATCCAACAAATGATTTTAAGGATCTTGGGAAACTTCAGCCAAAAGCAGACATTGAAATCTTCATCGGTTATTCACCATCCAATAAGGCATACAGGATCTACAACAAAAGGACCAGATAAATAATGGAAACAATGAGCATACAATTTAATGAACTTACTCAGATGGCTTCTGAACAACACGGTTCAGGACCCGAACTTCATGGATTGACTTCTGGACACATTAGTTCAGGACTCGTGCTAAAACATGTTGCGTCAACATCAGCTAAACCTCCTATAAAGAATGAATGGGATTTGTTGTTTCAGCCAATGTTTGATAAATACTTCAAATCTCCAAGTGCTGTATCTACCCTTATTTCTGCTACAACTCTACTTCTATCAGATACAACCAGAGCTTCTTCTTCTACTACTTCCATTCATAAAGATGCTCTCTCTCTAAGTAATTCACCAAACATTAAAGCAACAAACTCTCCAATAAATTCTACAAATGTTGAACCACATAAAGAAGTTGTAGAGTTTGATAGTGACACATTTACAAGTCCATTTGCTCCTTAAGCAACCAGCTCAGCTATCTTCAAGGATTTTAGATACTTCAAACATGTATACTTTCCAACAACCTCCAATTTACACAAAAAGATGGACAAAAGATCATTCATTTACAAAAATCATTAGCGATCCATCAAAACCTGTTTCTACAAGACGTCAACTTTCTACCGATACCTTATGGTGCTATTTCCAGGCTTTCTTAGCTAAAGAAGAGCCAAAGAATTACAAAGAAGCCATGATCGAATCTAGCTTGATTAAAGCTATGCAAGAGGTGATTCATAAGTTTAAGCGGCTTGAGGTATGGGAATTAGTTCCAAGACCAGAAAGAGCTATGATCATCAGCTTAAAGTGGATCTTTAAAGTGAAACTTGATGAATATGGTGGTGTGTTGAAAAATAAGGCTCGGTTAGTTGCTAAAGTTTATCGTCCAAGAAGAGGGGATCGACTTTGAAGAATCATTTGCACCAGTCGCTCGCATTGAAGCCATCAGAATATTCTTAGCATACGCTGTACACAAGAATATGGTAGTATTTCAAATGGATATGAAGACGGCATTTCTGAACGGGATTTTAAAGGAAGAGGTGTACGTGAGTCAACCAGAAGGGTTTGTTAATCAAGATCATTTGTATTCAGATTGAAGAAAGCAGTTTACAGTTTCAAACAAGCTCCTCGCACATGGTACGAACTGCTCTCCAAATTCCTTCTCAGCCAGAAATTTGTGAAAGGTGTAGTTGATCCGACGTTGTTCACACGGAAGGAAGGAAATTATCTCATACTGGTACAAATCTATGTTGACGACATAATTTTTGCTTCTACTAATCCAATCTTTTGTGATAAATTTGCAAACCAAATGAGCAAACGTTTTAAGATGTCAATGATGGGACAAATGTCATTTTTTCTTAGACTTCAAATTTCTCAAAGTCCCAGAGGCATCTTTATTAATCAATCTAAATATGCTCTTGAAATGCTCAAAAAGTATGGTTTGGACCAATGTGATGCTGTTGACATCCCCATGGTGGGACAGTCAAAACTGGATAAGGATCCAAATGGGACTCTAGTTGACCTTACTCGATATCGAGGAATGGTCGGATCCCTTATGTACCTCACAACCAGTCGCCTTGACCTAGTGTTTGTCGTCTGCATGTGTGTCGGTACCAGGAAAAGCCTACCAAAAAGCACTTAACTGCGGTTAAACGGGTCTTTTGATACCTAAAAGAAACATTTAATATGGGTCTGTGGTATCCAAAGGACACCAGTTTTAATCTAACAGCTTTTATAGATGCTGACCATGCAGGTTGTTGGGATTTTAGATTTGATGAGACAAAATAAATAAAAGAATGAAACAAAAGGACTAAAATCGTTATTAAAGAATTCTACAAGGTGGTGGAGAATATGTAGATTCTGGAAGATCTCCTTAAGAAGATAAAGATAACAGAAGATATTCTCTAAATATTTAAAAGATTTACTTGTCTAATGTTTATCTTCATTTGTAAGTCTTGATCTCTCCCTATATAAAGAGATCATAGACACATAGTTTTGGGTGCACAGAAAAATGTAGTCGTCTAGTAAAGGTGTGTGTGTAGGCGTGTGATTCATTGTAAACGCCTAGAATGAGTGTTGTAGCCTCAAGATCAATGTTTCATTGATCCTGTTACTAGTTAGAGTAACTGTTCTAGAATTGATCATCTAGAATTGGGGCTTGATGGAAACGTATGGTAATAAAACCTTGTTTAAATAACATTGAATCATGTTCATTATATTCCGCTGCATTGTATCTATATTCTTCGTTATTTTTGTTAATCCTAGACAAAAAGATCTAACTAATCTTGAGCTTAAACGATCTTAGAGTCTATTAGATTATTTTTTTTAGATTCCACAATTGGTATCAGAGCCTGGTGGCTCTAGATCTAGGATCTACAAGGTTTTTACATGTGTGGTTTTCTGGTTTTCGATGATGAGCAAATTCGGTAGCATTAGGGTTTTCACAAAACCCTAATTCGGTAAGGCAGAAAACATAAGGTATGTTAGCAATTGTATCTCTACCTATGATTAATTATCTTTCTCTTGAGGATTGAACGTTTACTTTGTTGTTGGATTCTTTTCAAAGATTTCAATAATAAATTCATACTTGATCTTTAAACTTAAATGGTTTATTCTATGGTATGCAATCGGTTATTTACATCCATGTCACGTTTATACGATCTTTATGTTTTTCAAGGTTGGTTAGGGTTTGATGTTATACCAGGTTTCCTTAATGAAAACCTTAATCAGCAGCTACTGATTTTGATGTGTGCTCGGCTGCCTTGATTTGTTTCAACATCGTTGGATCATCCTTGGATTGTCACGATCTAGGGATGTGATGGTGATATATATTTTGGTCGAGTTGTAGCCTCGAAACCCTAAGATGGTGTGTATTGGTTTATAGTTTGTTTAGGGTTTCGGTGTGATGCTTGTTGTTTCATGGTGATTTGATCTTCACTGATGAACGCCTAGTTTGCTTAGGGTTTATGATTTCATTAGTTGCCATTAAGATTGGTTTTTATCAATAAAGTAAGTTTTTGGCTATTACAGTCACGAACTTTGTTGTCAGTTAGGGTTTCATTGTATTGAAGATCATTATGTGTTCGATGGGCAGACTTGGGAATCGTGTACATGTTGTTATCAAGGTTACCATGATTTGCTAATGATTTATGAATAGGGTTTGGAAATTGTGTGGATATTTTTGGCATGAATGCTTAATATCGATATGATTTTATTGAAAGTTTATGATGCCAATACAACATTAGTGCTGCCAAGGGTTATTAATGTTGTTCGTGTTTAAGGAAATTAGTATTGTTCGTGTACTAATATTGTTTGGGCTTCAATGTTATGTTTCCATTACAAGCGAGCAGTTTTAATACTGCTAGTGGCGTCCGAGAAATGAGGTTTGTACTGCTAGTATTGTTCGATATCGGACAAGGCATATTTTTGTTCTTGGTTATCCGGAGATCTCGGACAGACAGATGGAAAAACACACACCAAAAAGTTTTTGGTTTTTGGTTTTAATATTCTTAAAAGTTTAAAGGCTCATATTATTGGATTAATTGATTACAAAGATGATTGTTTATCACCCATTTAAAGGTGAAGTGGAATTATTTGGGTTTGTGTTTTATCGTATCTTAAAGTGGGTGTTACACTTTGAAGATAACTTGTCCGTGCTTATAAACGATGTGACGAAGACTTGTCAAAATCTAGCAAAGGTGTGTGATTTATCTTATGGTGCTCAATGCTCACATTTGCTATCACTTTGGTTATGTGTCTCATAGAAGATGAAGATTTTGTCAAGAGGTTGCGATCTACTTATACTTTGGTCTTGGTATGAGTTTGACGTCAGTCACCTTGGATAGTACAAGATATAAGACACAAGTTTTGGGTTTATTCTACTTTAAGCATCAAAGTTCGTTATACTTAAGTTTTCTTCATGCAGTATTCATACATAGAGCCTATAGAATTGAAGATTAAGAAATGGTTAACCGTATGGTTTCAGGGAAGCTTATTTTTAAAATGTTAATCATTTACAGCCACCACTTGAGGGGAGTGTTTTGTTACTACTGCTGATTTTTATTACTACGGCTAGTTTATATTTCTACTTCCTACAAAGTAATGTTTCGTATTATGCTTCATGGCGGGTATTTTAAGTATTGGAAGGCTGGATTAGTAGTTGTGGTATATGGTTTGTAGCTGTTTTGATCCAAGTTGCATATCTACAGAAGACCCCTATTTGATGATTACAAAAAGGGGAAGAAAATTACATGTTTATTGATTTGTAGCTTATTATATATGGTGGCATGATACAAAGGATATCTACTTAAGGGGAAGTTTTATTTCATTCAGGGAGATGATTACATCTCAACTTCAAGGGAAGCTTTGGCTTTATGATGAAGTTCGTACACGACTTTGTTTGTTTTGTCATCATCAAATAGAGGAAGATTGTTGGGATTCTAGATTTGATGAGACAAAATAAATAAAAGAATGAAACAAAAGGACTAAAATTAGTATTAAAGAATTCTACAAGCTGGTGGAGAATATGTAGATTCTGGAAGATCTCCTTAAGAAGATAAAGATAACAGAAGATATTCTCTAAATATTTAAAAGATTTACTTGTCTAATGTTTATCTTGCTTTGTAAGTCTTGATCTCTCCCTATATAAAGAGATCATAGACACATAGTTTTGGGTGCACAAAAAAATGTAGTCGACTAGTAAAGGTGTGTGTATAGGCGTGTGATTCATTGTAAACGCCTAGAATGAGTGTTGTAGCCTCAAGATCAATGTTTTATTGATCCTGTTACTAGTTAGAGTAACTGTTCTAGAATTGATCATCTAGAATTGGGGCTTGATGGAAACGTATGGTAATAAAACCTTGTTTAAATAACATTGAATCGTGTTCATTATATTCCGCTGCATTGTAACTATATTCTTTGTTATTTTTGTTAATCCTAGATATAAAGATCTAACCAATCTTAAGCTTAAACGATCTTAGAGTTTATTAGATTATTTTTTTAGATTCCACACAGGTTGTCAAGACTCAAGGAAAAGTACATCGGGTAGTGCACAATTTCTAGGAGAAAAGCTTGTCAGCTGGTCATCCAAGAAACAAAAGTATACTGCAATATTTACAACTGAAGCTGAATATATCTCCATGTCCGATTGTTGTGCACAGATCCTATGGATGCGGTCTTAGTTAACTAACTACGGATTTGATTACAACAAGATTCCTTTGTACTCCGACTCCTAGAGTGCCATTTCCTTGTCTTGCAACACTGTGCAACACTCCCAGACGAAACACATCGTAGTTCGCTACCACTTCATTAAAGAGAAAGTTGAAAATGAGGTTGTTGAGCGATACTTTGTTAAGACTGATTATCAGTTAGCGGATATCTTCACTAAAGCACTCGCCAGAGAACGCTTCAAAATTCTGATCAACCGCCTCGGTATGCAAAGCATCACACCGAAAGAGCTAAAACGTCTTATGTATCACATGTTCTACAAGTAGATTAGCTTATAAAATCAAAAACAACAAAAAGATTTTCATTTTTCAAAAAAAATTCAAAAAATCAAAATACAAAAATATAAAATTTCAAAAACAAAATATAAAATCAGAAAAATTCAAAAACTATAAAAAAATCTTCTCGACATGTCTTTCATGAATCAATAATATCAACGAAATTAGAAATGTCATTTAATAATGACACAGTTCTGTAGATAAAGTTCGACTGAAAGTTTAAAACATTTTTAAACATGTCATCTTAAATTTTCTTATGGTTTGTTATTAAATATTAGATAACAACCCGGTCCCTAAAAAAAGGAAATTGTACGCTTTAGTGCAGTTATCCTTAACAACGAAAAAAGAAGTCTTTTCGGTCTTGGGTTTAAAGATTCAAAACATTCCAAGTTTTGAAACTCAAGAATATGACTTGTGTATATTTTGCTACACAACTCGCGCTTTCTAAAAAGGAAAATGTACGACAAAAAAATGCATTTTGTCCTTAAAAGATTAATTTTCTTTAACTCGAGCAATTTTCCTCAAAATGTATTTATCAAACATGCTCGAGTTAAACAAATTTTTCAAAAATGGTGAAAATAAAATCAGAATTAGTTTTGTCATTTAAATGGAAAAAGATTTTCAAGAAAATTCGAACGCTCGAACAAATCTAAGAAATCTTTCAATAGACTACGGTCTTTGTTCGAGGGGGAGAATGAGCTTTTATATGAGATTTTCCAAAAATGTTCAAAAATAATTCATCAATATTAGTTAAATTGGGAAAAACGATCTAGAAATTTTGAACGCTCAAACAAATTCTACAGCTCTTTAAATAGAAAACGGATATTTGTTTGAGGGGGAGAAATTATTTTCAGAAAATTAAAATTTTCAAAAAGAATTGTGAAAATGATTTTGAAAAAGTGTTTAAGTTAATTAATTGTCATCATTTGAGGGGGAGTTAACGAGATTAACTCTGGGACTATGTTCGCAAAATAGGTCTTAAACTTAAGGGTAATTAGTGTAACTTTAATTAGTTATATATCTTTAGGACCTAAAATGCTAGCTAGTTTCATATTTAAGGTGTTAGGGGTAATGCTTAAACTTTAGGCTTAGTTTAATAGAGTTTAAAATCTCTAGGGACTAATTTTGCCAAAAATCAAATCCCTTCCCTTTTAATACCCTCTAACCGGTCCAACACACACACACTTAACATTTCACAAAAAAATCCCTCCCTTTCTTTCTCTCTTGTGGATCGGCCAAAACCAAGCAACCAAATGAAACCACTTTTGATCAAAGGTAAAACACGAAAGTCATTCATAATCATCTTCTAAACACTCGTGTAACAAGAATTCTTTCATCTTTTCATAAATCTTGAAAAATCAAAGTTTTTGATTTAGGGTTCATAAAAATTGAAAGCGTTTAGATGTTAAATTTTCTTGAGGGTTTATGTAGATAATGATGATACTAGACTAGTGTTAACTCGAATTAAGTGAATCATTATTTAACTTGATCAAAAAGGGGGCTGTTTGTTGCGTTTTTCCAACTGAACCACCTTAAAAGGTGTGTTTGTTTTGATTGTTTGAATGTAATGTGATAGTTTGTTAGCTTAATATCATTAATCTTACTAGTTGGTACTTAAAAGGTTTAATCTTTAAGCCTCATACATAAGGAGTAGAGATTTTTGAAGATGAAGACTAAGTGTTTGATGAAATGCTTGTGAAAACTTTGGTGAAATTGGAAGACTTAAGACTTAAAGACCGTAAAGATGAAGACTTGAAGTCTAAAACCGAGCCACATGAGTCAAGCTCATGGGTCAGTCGAACCAAACCAACCAACCTATGTATCGGTCAGTTAGCCGACCCAACCGATCCATAGTGGTCGGTCAGTCAAGGCCCAACCGACCCGAGGCTCGGTCGATCACTTTGGTCCAACCGATCCTTACCTCGGTCGGTCACCATGGTTCGACCAATCCTTCGTGGTCGGTTAGCCATTTGGTCCGAATTCAAGTCCAAGTCCACCAAAGCCCATTAGTTGAAACCAAAAATTGTCTTGGCCCATTTAAAGCCCGATAAGACTTTAACTAGTTTCAAGCCCAATATTGTTTGCCCAATGTTTAAGCCCATCGAGACCTTATTATTTGACCCGGTTAAAGGCCCATTAGACTGAGACCAAGTTTGACTTATGTATGACCTTTGTCTCACGTTTGACCAAAACAATATATTTTTCATGACATTTTATCAATAAAAATACTAAAAGATTCAAAATTTGAAATATCAAAATGAAAAGGTTTTTAAATAATTCAAAAAGTTCAAAATTGTAAAAGTTTTTTTAAAACTTAATAATTTTTTCAAAAATTATTAACGTTTTTCAAAATCATGAAAAAGAATCTAATTATTTAATTGAGTATTAAAACGGATATATTTAATTGTGTAAATTTTATACGATTTTTAAATATCTCGTAAAATTAATCTCAAAAACCTTGAACTTCGAATATTAGATCGTTGACTTAGTTTGACCATGTCTATGGATTTTGATCGTTGACTTTGACTGTGTCATTGACCGTTGACCATTGACTTTAACCGTTGACTAAGTTTGACTTTCTTAATCTCGTGCTTATTAAGTTCTTTTGATATGAAATTGATTAAGTTCTCACATGCATGAATACATGTTCTATCTGTTATTTGTGAATATGTCAAAAATAATTTATCAAATATTTTTATATCGAAAACTAGTCAGTGATCTACATTGTAGAGAAATGTCATTTAAGATATAAGAATATTTTGAAATAAACTATTTTTCTCATTAAATGAGTTATATTTGGATATATCTCTCGTAAATTTCACCACAGTGCATTAGGGTATTAAAATACTCATGGTTGATCTTCAGATTAACCCCACTAGTGAAGTGGATTACTATACTATTACTTGTACCATGTGTGGTTTTCCCGAGGCACTTAATCTCATTCAAGATGATTTTCCAAAAAAAATAGTAATGATGTGTCCAGATTTTATAAACTTTATTGCTACAAATTTTTACGCATCATTATCTATTAATTTTCAAAATAACACAATGCCTTTGCAAACTGAATTTCCAAGACAAAAAGTTCTTTGTCTACTTTGAAATAATCTAACCAAGAGTTACTGATAAATCATGATGGCTATTAGGGCTAGTATCACCTAAAAGCTGATAATGTATCCCTTTAGCAAATCAGTGTATCTTCGGGGCCCAAGGTTACTTTATTAAAAGAAAAACTCACTCTCATGCGAATCAATCGTTTTCTAAAAAGTTTTTCTTCCATAATAAATGATGTTATTTCTCCAAGGATTGGTCAAGATGAACACTTTCAAAGCATGAGAAAATCAAAAATTCTCGTTCATTCTTCCATCTTTTATCACGTAGAAATAGTATCCCAGAACTTAATTTTAAGTGAGGATAACTAAAAACAGAACGAGAGATAAAAATTGTATGTGAAAAGAAAATAGCATACGTCTTGTGTCAGCAAAAGCAAGAATAAAGGCACATGAGAAAGAAAATGACATAAGTATGGACAAAAAGAAATTCCCGTCCATACAAAACAGACATAGTGAATAAAAACAAAAAATGAAATAAATGTTCTTAAGTTTGTATTCATGTGAAACTAATCAAAATTTAAATCTTATTCTCAGAATTCAACCTGTCAAGAATAAATTCTCAAGCTAAAATTGTCTCTGAAGAACAGCTGGTTCCACGTGCTAACAGACTTGTCATCAAGAAGAACAACCAGCGTGTCGCTTCAGATTCACATATCACCGATACAATGCTGAGATTTGTCGTTAAAATTCTAAGACACCATAAGCTATACAATCCAGTTTCCTTAACTACAACCGTACCGGTCATCTACCTACACTAGTTTTGGACAACCATCAATCACAACAAAAACAACCATGCAAATGTCTCCACCTAATCCCAACAAGACTTACATCCAACCTCCCTCCGAAAAACAAATTCTTGAATTCATTAAGACACTTGGTTATGATGAAGATCCCGAAACAAAGATGATTGCCATTTCAAAAATGGTTGCTACAAGATTTCATCAACCATAGAGAGCTATTCTGAGTGTTCTCAACAGAAGTCTTACGAGAAAAGACTCAAGCTGGGACACAGTTAGACTTCCAATACTTCAAATACTTTGGGGTATCGTTAACTCTGCCAGTTTAGACTTCGCATCATGAATTTAAGACGAATTTGAATGGAAAATAGTTGAAAGATCATCCAGACCATCAAAGATGTCTAAACTATTGTACACCTGCTTCACCAAGCTTATTATTAACCACTTCCTATCATACAACAAGAGTATTCCTCGCAGATCAAGATCCAAGTTGCATAGTTTACAAGATGATCAACCCATAACCAAATTGTCAAACACTGTTAAAGGTGACTACATGTTTGGAATGGAGATTCTCGATACGATGATCAGTGATGCAATTAAGAAGTTAGCAGGGTACAAATATTATATGGCTAATAAAGTGGAAAGTAAGAAAGCTAAAATTGTTGATGAACCAGAAGAGCAACACGTATCTCCAGTCAAAAGTGGAAGAGGAAAAGGATTTATTTGTTATGGTGATCAAGTAGCCTATCCATAACAATGAGACGATCACGCTCACTATTAACAATCCACAACAATGAGACGATCACGCTCACTATTACCAATCCACAACAATGAGACGATCACGCTCACTATTAACAATCCACAACAATGAGATGATCACGCTCACTATTAACAATCTACAACAATGAGACGATCACGCTCACTTATAACAATCCATCAATCCCTTGAGACAGTCACGCTCAAGCATAAAAATCCATATCATATTAGCAAGTAGCACATAACATACAATAGTCTCGTATAGCCCATGCCTCATTTAAAACACATTATCACAGTAACTAAAACATTTAAACTCATAGCATCATTTTCACCCCAAGAAAACATAAGAAGAAGGGGCTATGAAACTCACCTGATGCTAAAGCAATTCCTAAAATCGTCGCACACAGCTAAACAACAAAATAACACGTGTTACACGCTACTAAGCCAAAATCTTAAGCACATGTAACAATCATATGATGGATGTCTAAGGTGTTTATTTACCCTCATGGGTCACCCCGACACCATGCCCAACATTTGCCAATTTGTTTACATACTTTTTCAACGTTTAACAATTTACCCGAAGATGCAGAATTTTAGTGTCACTTTACCATTTTCTAAACCACACCTACTGACCTTTATAAATTATACCAAAAATCACAGGTTCAATATCATGAGTTTATTATCTCCATGATTTTTTCACTAATTTATTCACTAAAAAGTTTGGACCTAAAAACCATACTTAGACTCTAAATCAGAAGGTCTCCTTTGGGAGATTTTTAATAGACACATAGAACTAAACTCTTGTAGGTTGGCTAATCCTAATTCGAATTTTAAGTGGGGGTTTTACACCTCGTAATTTGACCTAAATCTGACCGTATTTACTGCTTTGACAATTTTCTTGTAAACCAACATATGATGACTTCCCGAACTTAAACTTTTGATGGCTGGATGTTCTGGAACTAGACTCTCTAAGCTACTTCATAGGCAATTGAACTCACATCAATTTCATGTCTTTATAACCTTGATGATCATCAGAAACAAACACAGCCTAAATTCTGACCAAACCCTAATTAAGGGTTTTAACGCGTATTAAAAACCTAACCAATTGCACCCATAAGCTTCTATTTAAACCACTAATCAATTATAACATGTTTTTTTATATCATTAATTACAGATGTTATGAAACCCTAATTATCCATCATAATAATTATTACATAATTTAATAATAACTAATTAACAAAAGCTTAATTGAAACATACCTAAACCTTGATTCTTGAACAACAAATCACCTAGCTTGATCTTGAATAAATAAAATCTTTTTTTTCTCTCTGGCCTTGAGTTTGACCGGTTAAAAAAAAATATAGGGGTTATGAGTTTGTATTTATAGTGTGGGAAAAAGGATCTAGATATTTTACCATATTGAATCCTAATTATACTAAAATTAGTTTTTCCCTTAATTAGAGTCCTACTAGGATTGGGCTTTATTCTTTTTTTTCTAAAATTCATATTTACTATTCATGTATAAAAAAATATTTTTTTTATCTTTTATTAGTTAATTAATTACCTTCAATACCTTAAGCTTTTATAAAACCTAAGCTAATTTGGTAAACCATTTTGCTTATAAACTACTTTCTAAAAATACTTTTATTTTCCAAATTCACTTTCATATATATGGAAAGTTACTACAAACTTCCATATTTCAACCAATTATTCCTTTCACTTTAATCACTCTACTTCCTATAAACTCTTAATCCTTAAAACCAAGTATTGACGTAGTAATGCATGCATACTTCTTTCATATCCATTATCACCACACGTGAACGAATGGAATACTTAACACCAAACTTAAACACACTCAAAATGAGATGCCCATACACCTCAAAATGATATAAAGCACATAATTAACTCACTTAGCCCACATAAATTCACATAGCACAACACTTACACATATAAAAATGAACTCTTAGCCATTTCTAAAGGTTTAAACTAACCTGCTCAAATCACGGTTGTCACACTCTGAGTGTTCTCAACAGAAGTCTTAGTGGAAAAGACTCAAGCTGGGACACAGTTAGACTTCCAATACTTCAGATACTTTGGGATATCATTCACTCTGCCAATTTGGACTTCGCATCATTAAATTGGGACGAATTTGAATGGCAAATAGTTGAAAGATCATCCAGACCATCAAATATGTCTAAGCTGATGTACACCTGCTTCACCAAGCTTATCATTAACCACTTCCTATCAAACAACAATAGTATTCCTCGTAGATCAAGATCCAAGTTGCATAGTTCACAAGATGATCAACCCATAACCAAATTGTCAAACACTGTTAAAGGTGACTACATGTTTGGAATGGAGATTCTCGATACGATGATCAGTGATGCAATTAAGAAGTTAGCAGGGTACAAATATTATATGGCTAAGAAAGTGGAAAGTAAGAAAGCTAAAATTGTTGATGAACCAGAAGAGCAACACGTATCTCCAGTCAAAAGTGGAAGAGGAAAAGGATTTATTTGTTATGGTGATCAAGTAGCGAATGTTCCTAACAAACTCAAGAAAGATGTTGTTCCAAGGAAAACAAGATCTCTCACTATTGTTGAAGAAGTAGTAGTAGGTGAACTTGCAAACTCCATCAGTATTCAAGAACCGCGCATTTAACGACATCAAAGGATCAATTGACAATTGACAGACAAACTGACAAAGCTGTTGCAGATATGTATAATGAGTGGGGACAGAAACTCAAAGGTCCCGTAGTTGAAGATCCAACAGTTTAGTCAATGTTAGACTTACGGAAAGGATCAAAAGCTAGAAGACTTAAGAGTTTGAAGCGACGGAAGCAAGCAGTTGTAAGAGAAGGATCAAGTGCTGCTCACAACAAATACTATGATTCATTTGATACTGATAGCGATGCAACACTCTACTCTTTAAGTTCTGAAAAACCAGAGGAAAGTGCAAATGAAACTGATGATGCTAACGAATCTGATATGGATTTATCTGATGATAATCTAGACGAAGATAATGATGTTGTAAGGTATGGAGTGTTCATGCATAACAAGTCTACTACAACACCCAATTCTACCTACCTCAGTCTGACGGTTACAAGTTCCTCGCTAGACTTCATTCAGACCTTGCTAGATGAAACACCTGCAAATGAATTGATAGATTTTATGAGTCATCCAGTGTATACTGATGCTCAAACAACCTTACTGGTGCACAACCCAAAGGGAAATCCTGAGCTAACAAGCTATATATCAGGTGCATCCAAAGTACCACTTGGTATACATGTAGATGTTCTAGCAACAAAAACTTTAGTGCAAGAAATGTTCCCAGATGAGAATGCTCATCATTTATCATCTCCACCAGCAACTAAAACATCCTATCTTACAACACATCTCCAACCAAGCTCACTCCAAGCCAAAGCAAAGAAGATGATGCAAAAGGCGAAAAAGAATATGAGGAAGATTAACTTCAAAAAGGCAGTCGCACAGAAATTCAGAGAATATGATCAGATGGAAGCTCTCACAAATTTTAATGTTTCAGAAGCATTTAAAAAAGTTGTCCAAGCAAAAGTTCTGATAGAGATAAAGAAGCTTCTACCTACTCATATCCCAAAAGTTGTTGCAAACTATGTTAGGCCTCGTCTTAACACCTTTGTGCTCGAAGTTATGAAAAACAACCAAATCAATCTATTCACTTAATCATCCACCTCCACTGATGATCTCTCATAAATGGATCTAAAGTTAAAGCTGTTGAACCGAATTTACTCAAACAAGTCAAATGAGACTCATACTACTCATCAACAACTTTATGACACCCTTTATGAATCCATTACTCTCGATCAACAAGCATTCGATGCTCAAGATGCAAAACCATCCTTTCACAAAAGGTCTCACGACAATCAGGATTCTCCTAATAATCGTGAGGGGGAGAACAAGAAGAAACGTCAAAAGGATGTCAGCGAACCTCCTTCTAGATCATCAAGGCGAAACAAATCTCCCATGATTCATGCACAAGTTGACACTCCTGCCATACAACCCTTAGACCCAGAAGATGAATACATTCAGACTCGTCGAAATCCAGAATGGTACAGTAAGTCAGGGTCCGCAAGTGCTACTAAAAGGAAGACAACATGGTTTGATTTGCTGTTAAAATTAGACATTGATCAAAATGAGAATCATATTCTTGGACCATCTACTGTCGCTATAGTAAAGAAGCTTAAAGCAATCATCCAGAAGGACGAGCTCACAATAGCAGATCTTGAAGGTGCCAGACTAGAAAGGTTAAAGCAGCAGTACCAGAATGATGTAGAGCTCGAATACCATGTTAGTCAACTCAAAGCAGCAGTGTTAACAGAAGCTAAGTAGAACAGTGATGAAGATGAAGTATCAAAACCCAGATCGTTTGAACGACACATGTCCAAAAATACAAAACCACACCATTCTTTCTAGAATAATGATTTCTACTACCTTGTGTGTCTGAGCACGGAAGAGAAGTACACTACTTCTATCACCAAGCACTATGATGCCAGATACTACAAATAAAGTATAGAGGACATGATCCCTGATAGATGGTGCAAAGAAACTCATCGTTACATCTTTGAAGCCCTTAATGGTATTCACCATTGGGATAGTAACAGAATTGACTTCTTTAAAGCAGAAATGAGTACTAAAACTAAGGAAGCGTTTACTCAGATTTAAGAATCAAATCAATTATTCGTGTAGTGGTAAAGAAGAAATAGGGTTATAGTTTTCTAACATCAATTATAGTCAGAAGATCCGATGATAAAGAGTATGAATTCAACTATGCAGATCTTCCTAGACTCGGCTTAAACGATGTTGAAGAGATGTATTTGCTCCAAGTCTAAGATAAACTTCACCACCTCCCAATGGAATTTGTGAAAGACTTTAACAATGCACTTCTCCTATTCATCAAAAGAGTTGTGATTCAAAACAAGGTTGAAGATATTCAGCTAGGAGTGGAAAGTTATCAGCAAACTCTCAACCTTACCAAACCTATGATGTTCTTTAAAGGAATCGACCAAAGGATACCATTCACAATTTCTGGAACACATAAAGGAGTTGTGTATCTCAACCAACACAATGTCAAATCCTTTATGAAGCTAAGTGAAGTAAAGAAGTTCTGTAATGGTACTCTCAACAAGATTCGTGAAAACCTGGTTGACATGGTGAAAAAGAACAAGCTGGGCACCGGTAACAAACGGTTGAAGGGAAGAGACTGGACCGACATGGATGTCGAGAAATCAAACGAGATGGTTGACAAGATTCACAAGATACTCAAGCGTAGAGAGCAGCTCAGAAGGCTAGAGAAGTATGTTAGAGGAAGAACCAAGACTGTTAATCCACGTACTTTTTTAAGGCCTATGTAATCGCCTCTTAAGGGGAGATTGTTAGAAACACAGAAAAGTGTTGATTACATGGTCATTTATCAAATATTAATAGAATATGAATTAAACAGTGCAATTAGGAAAGGACTATGTTGTAATAAGTACAAACCCTTAATTGCTTCCTAGTCCTTCTTTCCTTACTATAAAAGGAGGGCTAAGGAAGGGTTAAGGGGTGGTGATTCTTCTATTTCTAATCTAATATTTCTTTCTTTCTCTCCTTCTCCTCTCCTCTCATCACCCACGCCACCTCTCTCTCTCTCTAGGTGGCGTCAAACACTCTCTCTACTCTCTTTATAAAACTCTCTAGTGTAGTATTTTGTATGATATTGTGATCTTTATCAGGCGGTATTTGCGAAATATATGGAAACAAAGTTTTCAGGTGTTAGTGAGTTAGGAAATGGTGAGAGTTTTATGTTTTCTGATAAAAACAGACTTTTTCCAGTGACAGAAAAAAGGCAAAAATGGTGACTATTTGTATCGTATAGCACGGACGACGCCATGTTTACGTATGTTACGTATTAGGGGTTGGGGATAGTCATCCGTTTGGTTTCCCACGTTTTGTAAGGACCCCGAGGTATGACAAGAGTCAAGAGTCGGGGTAACACTTACGATGACTATCGAGATGTGGTTGTTTTTCCTCAGGGCGAGGACATAGGAGGATGGTTTTGTTATCTTGGTTGAGGTTCTTGAGGAAAGAATGGGCCTAGAGTTTTTCTTAGCCTAAGTTGGACTTGGCCATTCTGAGGAGAAAGACCTTGTATTTATAGGGACACACCCGCGTGCGTCTCCCTGGATATGATCTAAGGGGTTAGGATGGTCCACGCGAGGAGCATCTGATAAAGGAGAAAAGGATGACACGTGTCGTATCATCTTAGGTTTCGTTACATATATGGCTTGGTGCATGAACGTTGGCATGTGTTCTGATCATGATTAGTAGGTATCGACACATATTGTATGTTATGATGTCGACTCGGTGAAGATCCCAGCCTAATGTCTATCTAGACGCATTCGTCCTTGCTGGTGTCTAGCATGGGAGGGTACTTCCCAGGCAGGCTGTATTAGTCTCATGGCCTTGTTTAGGCTTTGTCATGGGTTATTTCCAAGTGTATGATTACTAGTCAGTTGAGCTAGACGTCCCATACGCTATCAATAATATATATGAAAATAGAAAGAATAAGTAAAATGGGTGACTTGTTCATACGTCAATTATCATTAAGCTCAACTTTAATTACAATATGTTATCTATTTTACCTTCCATTCTATCGTTCGTGATTCTTGGAAGGGGCATAGGTACATGTATTGAACCATATTCGATGAAAACTTGATTATTAGTATATGGTACATCAATACATGCTTCATATCGGCTGAATTACCATATGTGGCGTATTTCATCAGTTGCCTAAAGACTTATTATCATTAGTATTGCACATATTAAAATAGGAGTTTGTTCGATAAAAAGCTTTGAAAACACAATGCCCCCATGCAGATAAGGAACGAAATTAATACATAAATTAAACGAGCATCTCATACCCAAAAGGTGCCTCGTGAAAACATGAGTTCAAATATATATAAGGCCCTTTTACAAATGAAAATACAATGGAACCTACCAAATCATCTTTCCATTGCAAACATGCGAAAATTACCAAAACAACCAAATTCAAAACACATTTTCTTGCTCCAACCCTGACAAAACCAATTTCCTATATCAATCATGTTGATCGCGTAAAATGGTGAGTTGAGAACTCGAAGAACACGTGTCGCAATCTCATTCAAAGTTACGAAATTTAAAAAAAATGAAAAAAAGTTGATCGCTAATTGAGTTGAGAACTTTTTTAAATTTTTTTTTGTTCTTTTCTGAGTTGATCGCGCAGAATTGTGAGTTATGATGGTTTTGGTGATTTTACAATTCTATGCAAGGAAAAGACTTATGCATGGCAAGGAAATGTCATATCTAGCAATATGAATTTGTTAGTTTTCACAATTCTAATCATATAAATGAAACTTGAATGAATGTAAAATTCATAGTTGAATTGAAAAGCAAATAGCAGTGAAGATTTTGGTTGCTCCGGTGTTTTGAGTTGGTTTTGCTCCGTTGGTTGTCTGAAGATTTTAGTTTGTTACTACGTTTATAAGATGGATTTGAGCAACTACGAGGTATAATTTTTTTTAATTGGTTACTGTGTTTAATTTTTTTTTTTTTTTTATATGCGTAGTAATATATGCAATTTATTTATAATTTAGGTACCTCGTGTTCTTATCACATGTAGAAGTAGAATGGGTTTGATTAAAAAAATTAGAAAACTAATTAGGGGCACTCGACGGGAAGAATTATTTAGGAACAGTTGTTGGTTGGTTTTTAAATTTAGAGGATTGAACTGAGAATTGTATTTTAATACATTTTATGTTAGGTCGTCAAATGTTGTTAGTAGGTGGTGAAACTGAAAATGTTTCTTTGTATTACCATATGTATGATAATTTTCAAATACAATTTGGAAGAGAAGAATTTTGTCTAGTTACTGGCTTAAAGTTTGGGGTAGAGTATTCGGATGACTATGACCATAAGGATAAGCCTATTCCTTTTAGGCGACGGGTGTTTCCGTCATGTTTAGATGGTAAACGTATAATCGGGAAAGATGTTGAAGATTTGATTGAGAGCAAGTCGTTTAAAAAATTAGACGACGACGATGCTGTTAGCCTTTGTTATATAAGCATTTTGCAGTTAGTGCTATTAGGTTTAGAGGATAGACGTGTAGTCCCTAATTGGATTTTAAAGTTGGCAAATGATAGAGATGGTTGGGATGACTCTCCTTGGGGTTCGTATGTTTGGCCCACATTGTACTATCAACTAAGGGATGCAAACATTAAACGTTGGCTTCCCTTATATGCCACTGAGCCGACAAACGAAGATGATAAGAAATCGTATTCAATTTTTGGATTCACTTGGGCATTCAATGTATGTCATTATTTAGATTATAATATTTAATTGAGCATTTAAATTATATATGTGTAACATAAAGTAATTGAAACAATTTAATTTTTTTTTAGACATGGATATTGGAGGTGTTCCGATTAGGGCCGAATGAATATTATACACGTCACATGCGTTATCCAAGAATAGTTGCTTGGACTTCCAATAAGAAGTTTTATCGACCCATGCTTTGTGATTTTCTTCATGTGAGTTTTATGTAATGTTATAGTTTATTAATTTGATTACGTTATTTATTTCATACTTAATGTCCCTTTTTTATATTTTAAAGGGACGTGTACATGCGGAAAGATTGATATCGGATGAGGTTGAGGCTGGATCGGGTTGGTGGCTTTCTAGCAGGGCCTACTTTGACGGTTGTGTTACTGAACCAGAACGAAGACCTCCTCATTTAAACCGTCAAAATCATTATGAAGTACCATCTGAATTATATCGAGATTTTCAAGAACAAAGAAGTGGGTTGGATCAAATGATGAAACAGGGCCAAAATATATTTGAAAAAATGAAAAAGTATATGGAGGAGCTGAATGTTGACACGAGAGCAAATAGAGAACCGATCATTGCTGATCAGCATTATGGGATAAGTGATTTGTCTGGATTCCAAAGCATACAGGTATAATTTATGTGGATTTGATAGTCATATATTTTGTCCTTGCTGAAAAGTAAGCAAGTATTATACTTTTTTATTTCTTTGTTTCCACAGGGTGGTCTGTCTCCTTTCCAGACGCCAACAAACAACTCTATCTTTAATATGGGTACGCCAACAAACTGGCAAACATCAATGCCATCGCAGCCCGGTAGTTCTAATTAGCAACCCCCTATCCCGTCGCATCCTGGTGATGCTGGCTTATACGACCCGGTAATCCTTAAATTATTTACGTTCCACTTTTATAATAGTAACCATCATGAAGTAATAAAAGTTTATTAATTTTTTTAGAATATATTGGAGCGACCAAGGAGGGTACAGCGTCCTAGCGTATATATCCAGACTCCATATACGCCATTGCATGCTACTACGGAATTACCTAAGAAACGGGTTGGTAGAACTAAGAAAAACTCCAAGAATGGAAATTTATCACCCTTGAATCTTGGGAACGCTTTTGCGCATGACAATGTAGGAGGGGATGACGTTTTGATAACGGGTATACATGATACTGGTATATACTTTACGTATGAAAATGTCGACCCTAATAAGGTAATTGTTAGTCAGCTATTTATTTTAATAAATAAATTATAATAATTATGTGTATTGTGATAGTCTTTTTTCATGCTTTTTTAGGTTACCCGACAAGAATATAATGACTTCACGGATTTTATTTTAAACCCCTATGAAGTTTATTTAGATTGTTACATGATGGGTTATTTAGTTCCAACATTCTTTTGGCGACAACTAGTACCTCATTTGTGTATGCCTAGAAGTCACAGCGTAGACAATCCCAACAATGAAGGATGGTTGTCCGGGGACGTAAGTTTAATAATACAACTTTAATAAATGATTAATAATTTATTTCTTAAAAACATTTATTAATTTTGTTAGCATTTTTTTAATCAGCAAATGAATGCGTGGATTGAGATACTAATTAGAAGTAGGCCACAAGATGCCGACTGGACTGTATCTAAATCAGGGACAGCATGTGTACATTCTGAAAATAACCGGTTCATGATACAGACAGATCCACACATTATTGGAATGTTGGATGGTTCAACCCGTCCCTACCCATCATGGAAAAATGTTGATTGGGTACTTATTTTTGTACTTATTTATGTTAAAACTTTTAACATTTTTTATGGATGAATATTATTTGATAAGTTATTTACATTTACCAATTTTTGTTTGTTTAATCTTTGTAGGTGTATATGCCAATAAATGTTGGTGGAAATCACTGGGTAACAGGTGCAGTTAACCTACCCCATTCTGTTTTTTATGTCTTTGACTCTTTGGAAAGTGAGAGAACAAGGTTACTGTTGGAAGATCAAATTAAAGCTTGGACGCCCGTTATTAATGGCATTTTGCAAATGCGTGGTTATTTCCATAGATCTCAACGACCATACCATAACTTTATATTATCATACAACAAGGGTTGGGGATTTTTGGTCCCTCAACAAGCTAACTTCAAAGACTGTGGAGTTATAAGTTGTTGGTTAATAGCTAAGTTATGTGCTGGTCATGTGCCAGTAGTGCCTCGTGAGAGTGAAAGATATTGGGAGAACATTAGATATGAAATTGGTGATCTATTCAATAAGTGTAGGTGTGAGAATACTCGGTATTGTGGTTATGATTAGTTTAGTTTATATATTTTGTATGTTGAAAGACTTACATTTTGCATGGAATAATATTTTATATTACTTTGATATACCAATAATAATTAGACATTGAATTAATAAAACGTTACAAGCGATGAACATTGTTGTAATACAACTTGATTTAAAAACATACAAGAAAATATGTAAAAATAAACATTTAAAAAATTAAAATTCAGTGTCCTTGTCGAATACCTTAACAATGTTTCTGATTGTAATGTTAAGATAATGTTGTGATGGTTTTGGTGTCCAGACAGAAACATTATGAAGTACCAAAACAGACCCGACTTTGATAGACTTTGCGTACCTATTTTTTTCATCTTGATAGACTTTGTAATGAATCGTACCTCTCATTGTACCTGTTGGATCTTTTAGTGTAATTGTCATGTCTCACAATGAATTGGTGTACAACTCTTGACAACCCCAACCACTAATTCAAGTTTCCCTTTGATGGAATTTTTTTCATATCGCCAAGACAACCAGATACAGTGAGCCCTTCACCATAAAGATAGACAATCGCTTGTAGCCATGGCCCTTGCATAAAATGATCATCTTCAGACACATCTTCATTTACTTTCCTGACATACTCTTGGGTTGTCAATATGTTATGATGACTCCCCTGCCTGAACGTCTGCTTTTTTCGCGCCAACGCCTTTTGAAGAATACCCACTGGCCCGGGTATTATCCTTGCTTCAACTTTTGGTGGACGAATGTACAAATGTGGTATTTCATCAGTTATAGAATTAGTAGCACAATCAATAAAGAATTCGACATCATCGTCGTTTGTAATATCTCTTTCAATTGCAGGGAGATTAAACGATAAATTGAACCGGACATTTGGATCTAAATTAAATCGCTTCACAACGAATTCAAGTAGCATTAAGTACGTCATATCATCGTAAAAAATCACCCCTTCCTCAAATGTATTAAAATGTAAAATACATTTAAATTTTTTTGAAGAGGCGTCCATTTCTATGTTAGATAGTTTATAGAATGTTGTTATATGAATATATCGATAACTTATATATAATGTATGAACATCATAAATTATTAATGAAAATGATATTATTAGACTTGACAATTCAATGACTGTACAAAAACATTGAGTTGCCAAGTCAATGACATTTGTTTCATCACTTATTTTTTGTAGCGATTTATGACATTATCTGACAATTCTGTTGGTTTTTTTTGACATTTATATAACTGTACAAAAACATTGATTTGACAAGTCAATGACATTTGTTTCATCACTTATTTTTTGTAGCGATTTATGACATTATCTGACAATTCTGTTGGTTTTTTTGACATTTATATAACTGTACAAAAACATTGATTTGACAAGTCAATGACATTTGTTTCATCACTTATTTTTTGTAGCGATTTATGACATTATCTGACAATTCTGTTGGTTTTTATAAAACTATAAATAACCCTTCAATTATAAGTTTTTTTAAATCAAAGTTTTTAGAATCCATATTACAAAACTAAAAACGTACCTTATTTCTACTAACAAAACCATCACACAACCGTATTTATCATCTAAAAAAGGAAATATGTCGGACAACATACCATTTGACATTCAAATGGATATCATGAATAGACTTCCTGTGAAGTCTTTACTTCAATTTCGTGTTGTGTCAAAGCAATGGAAGTTTTCCATTGACAATTTCGAATTCATTCGTAACTACGGTGTTCGTGAGAGCAATAGTTGTTGTTTTAATTTAAGCTATAAGCATGATAATCATGGTTTTATGTATTCTGTAGATGAAAACTTAGCCTTTAGGCATATGGATTCTAATTTAAATATTATGTCTCTTACACCAGTTGCTTCATCTGAAGGTGTATGGTGTTTTGCCTTTGGCGATAATTCGATGTTTCTCCTTTGGAACCCATCAATTAAAAAATCGGTTGGAATATTAGTCCCTAATTACACACTTCAACCTGATTCACCAAAAATGATATTTGGTTTTGGTATTTGTCCTGTCACTCTAGAGCCAACCATTTTGAAGATAAATTACCCGTTATACACTGACGGTCCATGGTATGTGTCAGTGTCTACATTAAGCTCTAGAACTTGGTATAATCTTGATTATGACTGTTTGCCACGTGAATCAATAAGAATAAAACGGGCAGGTCAAGCAGTAATAGATGGTAAAATATTCTGGATTGGCTCAGAAAGGTTTTATAACGATGATGGTATTTCTAACAAAATTTACTTGATAGTTTCATTTGATTTGGTTACTCACCAATTTCATGTACAAGACATGCCTGAATAAGTACGAGTTGGGGAGTTTTCACCTCCGTACTATATTTCTCAGCTATGAGACTCTCTTATAATTTCTGGAAGCTTTGATTTTGGGAATTTTCGTATTATTTATGCATGGGCGTTAGAAGTTGAAGGTGGTTTTGTTTCTTCATGTAGTCTGCTATTTACCATTCCACACCCAGCAGGTCATTATCTCAAATTACTTGGATTCAGTAAGGATAACCAACCAATAGTGGAAGCTACGATTGTCCAGCAATGGTATCGGTCACTACAAGTGTTCCATCCAACCATTTAGTACTTTCAAAACATCGGTGTTGAAGCAAACCGTGATTCATTTTTCATTGGCCCATTCAAAGAGTCACTAATTCTTCTTACTGAACCAAATAATGAACTAATATATTAATGTTAAAACCGCACTAGGTTGGTGATCTAATGTTTTAATTCAGTATTGTGTTTAGTCTTTTTATTGTAGTTTGTAATTTTATTTTAATGAATGTGTTATGTATTGTGTTTTAATTTGTTATTGTAAAGTCTACAAGCTTTTATGAAACACCCACATTAATCTTCTTATGTAATGCTAAATTTTAGTTGAATGAATGTCTTGTGTATTGTGTTTAAAATTTTTATTCACATTTATATGCATGGCCGTTAGAAATTGATGGTGGTAATGCATAGTAAAGTTTTCCACGGGTATGCATGGCAGTAAGGATAAGGACCCAATAGTAGAAGCTACGATTGTCCAGCAATGGTATCGCTCACTACAAGTCTTATTATATCATGTTTAAATAATTTATTAAGCTATCTATTTGAATGAATGAGTTATGTATTATTTTGTATTTATGGTAACGACCACATGTTTTTATTGAACACAACCATTTTATTGTTACCCAAATTGAATACATTATAAAGCCATAAAACTAACACACAAGCAAGCATACAAATTACAATCCAAATGACAAACTACTCTAAACCAAGATTGTCCATGTCATTGTACAGCTCGTGAAGTAGTGCAGTCAAATTACGTGTGTGTTGTTCCGGATTCATATGCATTTCGACTGCTGCCTCTAGTACTTTTATCTTTCCAAGTAAGTGCTTGCAGTTTGAGCACCCTCCACTTATTAAAGTTCCTGAATGATGATTTTGAGGTGTTGTAGTTCCTGAGGAATAGCTATTAGGTGATGAAGGTTCTGAGGAATAACTTGGAGTCAATGAAGATCCCGTAGAACTTATTAGTAAATGGATTCGTTCCTCTTTCCATAAAAAAATTACATCCATAATCCTTTTCCTTAGGCTGTTATAGAGTGTGGTTCCTTAAACTGAATGGATCTTTGCAGCCTATAAAGGATGATAGCCTAGATGTATAAATACAACAGACTATGTAGAAACAATGACTTGAATACAATATGTTAATGCGGAATCTTAACACAAGTACTAAGAAGAATAATGATTTAACAGAATAACAACTTTGTTAAAATGTTCTTGAGAGTTACAGATTGCTAACTATGATATGTTGTATGATTTGTAATTGTCTATTTCATATATCTTCTAACTATGTCAATAGTTATCCTTTTATAGATTAAGGATAACCCTAAAAGTCTTACATGACTTTCTGACAAATATCTCACAAATATCTTTTAAATATCTTCTCATCGGTACTAACTATTTTACTACTAACGGTACTAACTAACTAACAGTACTAACACTTTGTACTGTCGGTACTAAGTATAACTGTCGGTACTAACTATTGTACTGTCGGTACTAAGTTAATTACTGATTGGGCGGCAAACAAAGTGAGAAAAAAAATGATGAAAAGCGCAAAATGGGTTGTTTGTGGTGTTAGTGATCATCAATGCCAAATTTTTGACGGGCGATATAATCGTCAAGTCGAATTTCATACAGACACATGTTAATGTCGTAAATGGCAGCTTTCAGGGTTACCATGTGGTCACGTTATAGCTGTTACAAAGTATTTGGGTATGACTGATTGTCTATAGTTTGTATCAGATTGGTTTAAAAAACTAAAATATCAAGGCACTTACACTGAACCAATCCATTTTATTGGGAATGTTCAAGAATGAGAATTTCCACAACATATTCGGAAAGCTATACCTCCTAGGATGGACAACCCATAACCGGGTCGTCCAAAAAATACAAACCGAATAAAATCACAAGGTGAGGAGCCTAGAGTTATACATTGTACGAGATGCAAACAAGCAGGACACAGACGTGATAATTGCAAAAAACCATTTATCTTTGACCCACCTATAAACATACGAACACAACATGAACAACAAATTCCAAGATATGAACAACCATCATTCCACAACCCACACCAACAATATGACAACACTTTCCAATACTCATCACATCCACATGGTCAAAACACATACCCATCGCAGCCATACGATCAATATGACAATAACACATCTCAACCATATGATGGAAATCACACACAGTCAGCACAAATGTATGATCAATACGAATCTCAAAACCAAGCATCTCAGCATCTAGATGATCTAAACAATCATGCTTCAAATAGTTGGTTTAACTAATTTGGTTTGTAACAATTTGTATGTTTTTAAAGTTTTCTTGTTTTTATTTTGTTAGTTATTTAATATATAGTACGAATGTTGTCATGTACGAATGTTGTCATGTATTTCATTTCAAGGTTGCAAAAATATAATAAAAAGAAACAATAAACACGCGGTACCACTCACACTATATAAACTACATTCTTATGGTTCAACTTTCACAACAACATTACATTCATTAAACAAAACTCATTATAGAGTTCAAACAATGACTTGCAAAGTTCTACTACACCATTATGGAAGGTTCACTAGTCCCCCCAGAAGAAGGTTCGTTGGTGGGCTGGTTGCTACTGTAGATCCTGTAGAGTTGGAAAGATTTTCAACAAATCAAGTGAAAATAATTTTAAAATACTCTTTGGGTTACGATGAAAACTCCCCAACTTTTCTTTATTTAAGGAAACCAAATTGTAGTTTGGATTCAGGTCTTGTACCATTGGCTGATGCTTTACAAGACCGCAACATGTTACCCACGTATGCTCAATCTCAGCAAAATAGACTACACGTGTATGTTTCACGGGTGGAGATATCCCCACTTGTCGTGGCCGACCAGCACAAAGATGAAGAAAACAAAAAGGAAAAACAAGGAAAACCTTCTTGTTCAAAAAAGTTATTTGACTAGTTTTACTAGAAATTATGATTGTGTTGTTGTATTCTAATTTACTTTTTTCATCAAATTTCATTGATGTAGGCTGTAACAATTAACATTGAAGTGACAACTCAATAAAATGCTTTATTCAGACAACGAAATGACATATCATTTCTGACAACAAAATGACGTATCAACTTTACACTAAAAAATAGTATATATATACATGTATACAACCAAAAAGATTGACAAATAAAATTTCAATTCAAACTTCTTTCTTTGACAAAATGTCGACGTCTAATAATACTACTTTCGAGTTCGAGGTACATCACAACGGCGGTTTTAAACTTAACCCGCTAACCTATCAAAATGGTTCAATACTCAATATAAACGTTCTACCAACAGATTTTGCTGATATGATTAGCTATCTTAGCAGAAAAATATCAAGACGGTTCACTACTTTGTATTACACGTTGCCACCAAACAACACATTGTCAGTTTGAAACAAATTAAGAATGATTATGATACAAATGTTATGTACGACATTGCAAAAGTTGCTGGTAAGATTTAGCTTTTCGTTTCTCATCATCAGATAGATCTAAGCACGGTGCTGATTCCAAACGATGGGTCATTGGAGGAAGCATTTGCAGGTATCATTTCAGAAGCCACTAAAAAAACTAGAAGAATCACTCACTTATCTACATCAAATGCAAAAACAAAAAAACAAAAAGTTCGATTACTATGAACTTTTAGGTGATATAGGATTTATTAATAAAACAATACCTACCACACCATATACGCAAACCAATTTTAATTTTGTGGTTCACAATAATGGTCAATTGGTCCTCGATAACACAAAAGACACAACGTACATCAACGGTGGAACAATGAACATCAACATTCCAAGAATGAAACTAGAAGAGCTGAAACAATATTTGTCTAATATTTTGGGTACTAACATCCATGCTCTTTATTATAAAATACCACACAATAGATTTTCAATAACCGATAAACTTAGAAACAACTATGATACAACTATGATATGCATGTCATGTTTGATATATCTTCAGCGCATTACAAATTGCAAATTTACATTGACCACCTAGGTGTCGATTTTATTATTGCCCAATATATTTTCCCAAATGCTTTGACAGAAATGATGAACCATGTCATAACCAACTACACAAATGACAGTGAAGACAATAAAAGGGAGGTAACACAAAATGATTACACTTTCAATCAATTGGTTGAATGGGCAGAACAAGAACACTTCGAAGACGAGGAAACCAAGTTATCATGTCCAAAGATAGATCTTAGCACGGTACTGAAATCAAACAAAGGCTATTCGGATAAATCATTTCAATCACTCAGCTATCTACATGAAATGCAGAAACGAAAAAAATTGAGGCAACCAAAGCAGTTCAACATCAAGATTTAAATAAACATTTGTACTAATGTTCATGTAACTCAATATCTATTACCAATGTCTTTTCAATGTAGACACTATGTTTCTATTTTTTCTATGTATTCAATAATTAAGTATTACAGTTGATAAAGACTAGTCCATTAAATTGTCTATGATCTCTTTTAAATGTGTGATATCTATGACAACATTTGACAGTACATCCATTCATATCAAGCTATTAATAGATACTAGCCAAACTATTTCCCCTATATCAACTAGCTTTGCATATACAATACAATCAAATCACACACACACACACACATACAAACATACTTTTTATTACTACTAACAAAGTCTATGGCTGATTCTGCAAATGATGCACGTAAAACAATTATTTCCAACCTGCAAAGGGAGCTTGAAGCCGATGCCAAACTAGCGAATACAATGTTGGGCAACTTAACTCGTTATTCTGAACAAATGCGTATCTGTGAGATACAAATTACAATGTTGCAAAATATGCCTACAATGAACCTTAATAGCTACGGATTACATGCTCTACTAATGACCCATGAAGCGGATATACGTACAACAAATAACTTAATCAGAGCAAGACAAGAGTTGTTGAGAAGCATTGCTGAAAAGCAAAACTTCATTAACAATTACAGGGCAATATAGATTGTCGAATCATGTTGTTTAACAACACCTAGCCAACCATTTGTGTTCTTGTTTGTTGTTGTTTGTTTTAAGTAAGAAGAATAAGGTTGC
>BQNB010016642.1:0-38419 GCA_026074375.1 Tanacetum coccineum | reverse complement strand
TTCCCAATCTGTCGATTAAGTCCTTCTTGTTTCATTCTTTTGTTCTTTTGTCTCATCAAATCTATAATTCCCAACATATCTACTTTATCAAAATAAGCTGCTAGGAATCAAAAGAGCTTATGACATAAGCTGAATAAGCCAAAATGAAAAATAAGCAATCCTTGCACTAACACTAAGCAAAACAGTGATGGGGCAACTTTGGGATTAAAAATAAGCTATCTAATAAGCTTCTTAAGGTCTGAAATGAAAGGTGCTTATCTAAGGCTTATAGACTCTTAAAATAAGCCAAGAAATTGGGCTTAAGCACACTTAAAAGCTAAGCAAAGAGAGCTTAAAATCTCCCCTTTGCACCAGGGGAGATTAATGCTTACACAAAGGGCTTATTTGACAGCTTTTAGAAAGCTGTCAAATAAGCCACTTGTGTTAAGCTTTAATCTCCCCTGGTGCAAAGGGGAGATTTTAAGCTTCTTTTTCTTAAGCTTTAAGTGTACTAAAGCCCAAGTTCTTGGCTTATTTTGAGAGTCTATAAGCTCTGATATAAGCCCCTTAAGTTTCAGCTCTTAGCAAGCTTATTTGATGGCTTATTTTTAAGCTCAAATGAGCCCTTTTGACTGTTTTGCTTAGTGGTAGTGCAGGGATTGCTTATTTTTCTCTTTGGCTTATTCAGCTTATGTCATAAGCTCATTTGTGCTCCTATAGCTTATTTTGATAGATTGTTAAGTTATTTAGCTTATTTCCTTTTTGTTTGCTTATTTGAGTTAGTAATTATTAGCCTTTTTACTTTTTAGCTTAATTTTAGCTTTCTGTCAAACATAAGCTCTTTCAGCTTATTGAGTTTTAGCATTTAGCTTTTTAGAGCTTATCTAGTTTAAGTTTAGACAGCCCTTTTAGATTTTTAGTCCTAGCTTAGCTTATTAGTCCACAAAGCCCAAATGTCTTAGCTTTTTTTTAGCCTTAAGCTCAATTTTTAGCATTCTGTCGTTTAAAAGCTTATTTTTAAGCTTATTTATAGCTTTTCAGTAAAAGTTGTAGTTGACAAAGTTGTTAAGCCCCACGAGCTTAACAACTTTGCTTCACAAAGTTTTTCCAAAAAAAAAAGAGGGAAAGACAAGGGAACCGGGTGAGCAAGACTCGAACCCGGTACCCCTCGATACGATCCCCCTTTTTACACACTTATACCGCTGCGCCCTTGGGTCTTTTTCGTTAAAGACTCAAGGGCCTTGTTACTTATACTCATTTTTGGCTTTTAAGCCATTAAGCTGTTAACAGCTTATTGAGGGCTTATTTATAAGCCAACTTTGTGTTTTTTATTTTTCGTAGGATTTTCATAGTGTAAAGTATTTTTAGTAAATTTTTCAGAATTTTTCGAAGTCATTTAACATTTTTTATAATTTAATTTAGTTAAAAGTTTTAAAAATTCATAAAAAATACAAAAATTGTCAAAAAAATATTTTTCTTTTTTAGAAAATTTTCTTTAGTCATATAGTTTGTAGGAAAAATTTAAAACTTCTCGTAGGGTCATTTTTACAACTTTTCATTTTTTAAAGAACGGTCCGGGTGCGTTTTTTTGTGTTGACTCGTTTTTGGGTCAAACGAACTCCGTTTTCGGTCTAGTCTTTTTCATTCTTCGTTATTTGTTCCCTAGAGTAGTTTAGAAGTAAAAATTTCTTCGTAGGGTTAATTTTAAAGATTTTAGGTTTTTCCCCCTTAGTTCGGGGCCCGTGCTTTCGTTTTCTAGCTTAATTTCATAATTTCTAGGTTTTTCTTAAACCTTTTTGTTCTTTATTTATTTGACCTTCCACTCTCATATCAATTCTTCCTTGAAACCCAAATCTTCCGACCAGTATCGAACATCAGTCCAGCCTCGTTGGGGATAAACGACCCGGGAACATTCTATACTACTTCTCGGTTTTATTGATTCTGCTTTTAGACTATTCTTACTATATATATTTTATATTTTATTATATATTATATATATTTTAAGGTGTAGTTTGGCAGCGATCATGCGCCGTACTTACCCCTTGTGCACCGCACTTCTCCTCAAGGTCAAAGAATTAAAAGCCTGGTCAAAATAGAGCATTAACTTCCTAAGTGCGCTGCACAAAGTATTTTGTGCGCCGCACTTCCCATCTGGATACGAAAATTAAATGAAGTCATTAAATACAATCGCATTAACATACCATGTGAGCCGCACAATTTATTTTGTGCGCCGCACTTCTACCCGAAAATCAGCCTATAAATAAAGCCAAAATTCTCACACATTTCATCAATCCCTTAATAATCATCATCTCATTCTTACACACTTCTCTTATCTCACACACAATCCTTTTCCCTTATGAAGTTCTAAACCTTCCCAACCTTTTCCTAAGCCATAAACACCATACCTTTTGAAGATTCAAGATCAAACAACTAAGAACGAAGAAGAATTTCATCTTAGTTTATTAAAATAATGAAGTTTCTTGTTGAATCAAGTTATGTTATGAACTACATAGCCATGAGAGGCTAATTCTCTCATGAATACTCGGTGACGTTATGATAATGAATAAGTGTTTGGTATGATCGTGATCTCATTAATCTCTAGCTTATGTTGCAACCCTATTATATCTTATCTTATTGGTTTTGCTTATCAACTTAGATTATATAATCGTATCGGTATAGGTCGAAAGACCCGTTATGATCTATATGGTTTTAAAGATTTGTCTATGGTCTTTATCGTCTGTGTCAAGAAATCCACTTTCGTAAATTGATAAACAAAATAAGATTTGATATAATAAGTAACTGGATCATTTTGAGTGACACATCTGGTCTAGCCAACTAAATATAAGTCTTAAGTTAATTAAGTTAATTTGAGGAAAACGATTCTGACGAGAATGCTTTATAAGTTAAGGTTCTGTCTTGGAGGTCTAAATCATTACCACTACTTATAAATTATTCTCAACTATCCGAGTATTCATCCTTATTATCACTGGGTAAAACAAAAGTTATTTTCAAAAATGTTAAAGTCTAATTTTCTTCTGATTATTTGAACACTACTCAAATCCCTGTGAACGACCTTGTCTTACCTAAAAAAGATTATACTATATACGTGGGTTATACTATTACCCGTGTGTTTCCCTATAATAAAATTGGTATTTTCAGTCATTATAAATTTAAAGCTTTTGAAACACATCAAAGTTTTTGGCGCCGCTGTCGGGGATCTTTACGCTGTCTGTAGTCAAATCTGGAAAATTATTTTAACTCCCCCTCTTTTTCAAAAATCACAGTACAGTTTTCTGGCAAACTGACCCAAACAAATTTTCCTTTGGATGCATACACGTGCTTCCAATTCTGAACTTGTTGAACCATTACCTGAGCCTGAACGTACTCTGAATCAAAGACTTCGTCGACAAAACAGAAGAGTTATGATAAAAATGTCAAATGTTTGTCGAAGTAATCTTCAAGTATTTCCCATCGGATGAAATAATCACTTGAGGACAAGTGATAATTAAATCTTCCTGGTGTTGTATCCACGGCGAGAATTGAATTTGAGATTTACGTTTATGTTTGTCGTTTGATGGTTGATTATCTTTTTGTTTAGTTTTTGGTATTTAAACTAATTAAAATAATAAACTAAATTAATACTAAATAATAATAAGCAAAGCAAACAAAATGGATATGCTTGTCAAGTGAGGTATTCGGATCCTTAAGTGTGAAAGTAAGTTCTTATTAATGAACCAATGTCCGTCAAAATAATTATCTTCTCACAATGTTGGTTTTTATTAAAAAAAATTTTTATCAAGATATTAATTACTAAATCAAACCCGATTGAAAAAAATAGAGATGAATTTAAACCACCCGATCTTATAAACTTAATTAAACACTAAAGATTAAAACTTTATTAGTTTATATAACTGCTTAGTTAATAAAGTTGCAAACTTTATATACTAAATGGCTTTAAAAACTAAAAAGCTTTAAACTTTAATAGTAAAATAAGCTTATAAGACCCATAAGCTCCTTGCCTAAGTGTTGGATCGATTTCATCAACATTAAAACAATTAAAGTTATGATAAACAAGATATATTAATAAGCTACTAATTATTCTAAAGACAATAAGCTAATAAAAATCAAAACTTTAGATCTAAATCTACCCGAAACTAAGGTGTTCAATCAAGTGAACTCGGATCGGGTATAATTAAGGATTTAGATCTATGAAAAATAAGCTAAAATTAAAAAGCAACAAACTTTATGCTAGAAAATAAGCTAAAAAGACAAGATCTATTATTTTTAGATTCAATCCACCCGAAACTAAGGGGTTCAATCAAGTGAACGAGAGACGGGTATGTTTAAGGATTGGATCTAAAAACATTAAGCTTGAAAAATAAGCTATCGAAAATAAGCTAAAATAAGCCTACTCGAAAAGCTATAAATTGAAAACAATATAAAATAAGCTAGTCTAAATAAGCTATGAAATTAGCTTATTAGAATATAAGCTTAAGAGATCGGATCAAAAATAAGCTATAAGATAGAGCTTATTTGGAGATAAGCAAAAAGAAAGAAAAGACAAGAAAAAGAAAGAAAAGACAAGAGAAAGAAATAGGCAAAAGGAAATAAGCTAAGAATAACACCAACCTTTAATAAGCATCTTCATTAAATAATAAACCCAAAAGTACAAA
Organism: Tanacetum coccineum; assembly: GCA_026074375.1. NCBI lineage: Eukaryota > Viridiplantae > Streptophyta > Magnoliopsida > Asterales > Asteraceae > Tanacetum > Tanacetum coccineum. The sequence goes on along the minus strand of BQNB010016642.1, from coordinate 33,767 downwards.
TAAGCTAAATCCAATAAGCTATAAAAGCTTTTATAATAATCTTAAAATAAGCTACATTATTCTACTCCTACTCCTAAAACTACACTACCTACTATGTGAAAATTAAACCTACTAAATTTAACCCCTTCACAAATGAGAGCTGCTGCCAATTTAAAGCCTAACAATTCAGGGGTATTTCTGTCTTTTTGCCCACCAACCGCCACAAATGATTGGCTATTAATGCCTCGGGATAGCCAATCCTCGGACCTGCCAGGTGACAGTTGCTACATTCCCGATCCACAAACCAGGAGCTGCCACGTGGCCTTCTGGAAGATGCTAATGATTGGTTGGGCGCCCGAGCCAACCACCGAGCCTTTCGAGCCAACCTCCGAGACTCCCGAGCCAACCTCTGAGCCTGTTTCCTCGTACTAAGCCTATTTCCTCGTACCCAACCTGTAGCTAATGATTAGTATGCCATGTGTCACCACCTAAATGGTGCCACGTGGCATGTGGCCTTGCTGCCACGTCATTGCTGACATGGCAACCACGTCAGCAAGTGGGACCCACTTGTTGATGTGGCACCTGATGTGGCAGCCACGTGGCGCTGACGTGGACAAATCCAACTCAAGGCAAGCCAAGAATCAAACTTAAGACCCTGAGGTTAGAACCTCAAGGGTACACCACATGACCAGCTGAGCTAGGCTCAACTATCATAATATATACGCATAGATATTATATTTAAGTGTTATTTGGCTAGGTCAGGTTTATTATTAAAGAAAGGTTCAAATAAGGCTTGGTCCAGTTCAAATAAAAAGGTCCAAGTAGAAAGGAGGGTACCGTTGAACTCGTAATTTCGTGCTCTTTCCAATGGCATGATCATGGGATTTTTACGAGTTCATTTAAATCTCGATAAACGTGAAAATATCGTGGAAAGTCCTTTGAAAATTACCATTTTTGCTTTGTTTTCAATCCTTTGTACCTGTAAGACATAATAACACAATACAAATATATTTGCAATATAATTATCCATGTTTTAGTGTTATTAGTCCATTTTATGGTGCTTTCTGGGCATACTATCATTATCTAAAGAAGAAGTATTATCATTAAAATAATAAGAGTCAAGAGTTATCTCATTTGACGATTGAGCCATGAGACAAGTTTCTTCGTTAGTTTTGTCATCGGCTTCATTTTTGCTATCACTCCATGAAACCCCAATGAATGCTTTTTGTTCCTTGTTCCGTGGAGATTTTGGACATTCGCCAATGAGATGATTCGGATCACTGCATCTAAAACATTTTCTATCACTCTTGGCTTTCTTATCATCCCTTTAATTGAATGACTTTTTCTCCTCTCATGGTAGTCTAACAAATCTACCCTTCCTTCTAAAGAACTTTTTGAAGTTCCTTACAGCTATGGCATATTCTTCGTCATCGATTCTGGATTTTAAAGTTTCATCATCACTAGACTTTTTCTTAGCTTTTAAGGCAAGGGACTTGACCCTTTCCTTTTTGCCTTTGTAAATTTCAGAATCCTTTGCCATGACTACTTCATGTACTTTGAGATTACCAATGAGCTCGTCTAGAGCTGGTGATGAGAAATCTTTTGATTCTTTAATCGTCGTAACCTTTGCTCTCCATTTAGGGTGTAGAGCCCTAAGAAACTTTATAACATAGTTCTTGCTAGAAACACCTTCATCAAGTGCTTTAAGACTAGTAATAATAGTAAATTGTTCATATTGTTGAACAAGAAGATCAATTTTATTATCCTTTACTTAGCTATTACCTTGATGTGTGATTAACAACAATTGGCAAATATCTTTAGCCGTTTTACACATAAAAATTCTTTTATATTCCTTTTTAGGTAAAGCATTATAAAGAACCATTTTAGCCTCATTATTTTTAGCAAGTTTTATTTTAAGATCATCCGTTTGTTCTTCAAAAGAAACTACTTCTAAAACTTTGGTAACTTCGTTTTTAGCAACCAGTGGAAAATCACCATTCATGATAATATGCCAAAGATCTAAATCTTTGCTTTCACATAAGTTTCAAATCTATTTTTCTAATATATAAAACAATCGCTTTCGAAACGTGGTGGTCTTTGCATAGATTTCCCTTCTAAATAGTTATCGAATCTATAGATCCATTCAAGATTTAATGTACAATATACGTTAAAGATCTTGGGTGACCTTGACTTTTGATACCAATTGTGGAAACTAGATGGGGGGTTGAATAGTTTTTATTAGTTTTAAAAATTAAAACTTAGATTGTGTACTTATGTGAATTTAATAGATATACGCGTATGTATATGATAGCGATGCAATAGATAAATAAGTAAATAAGGAATGTAAATAAGTAAAGATAAGAAAGATTAGACCAAAGACATGATGATTTATAGTAGTTCGACTACGAAGCTCCTCTTCGCCCTACTCCACTCCTGAGTACCCAACTCGAGAGTTTTCTTTACTATGTTAACAAGCTTCCTTTAGGCGGAGAAAACCGTACACGTCGCTTACATTTTTTTTGGTACTAAGCTAAATACTGAGTTTCACTTCAAGATAGAACCAATCTAACACACTACGTATCTTAAGGCCTAAAATACCAACCTATCATACACATATGATAACACAAGACAAATTGATGAATGTGGATAAATATCACAAGTGTGATGACTCTACTAAACTAATAACACTTGAAGCTTGAAGTCTTTTTTGTGTTCTTCACTAAAGAGTGAAATGATTGGATCATTTGTAATGGATTATATAACAAGTATAATGATCAAAGAATGTATAAGAGAAAATAAATATGCAAGAGAAAAGTTTGAAAAGGATGAAGCAAATGAAAACATTTGGTTCCTATTTATCGGCAAATTTGAAATTCAAATTCTGACACTAGTTGCCAGCTACACGGATCCACCATAGCCTAGACCCGTCTTTAATTATGGTGGATCCGTGTGTAGCAGCTAGCTGTTATTTTGTTTTTAATGATTAACCACAAATCTTTACAAAATAATCTTGTTGTACTTAATAATCAGATTTAATAGATTCTTTTAGAATAATATATTTCTTAACATAAAAATGAAAAGATTTTTTAGATTTGAAAAGATTGTTTCCATTTATGGTTAATCCTATTTTGTCTTATTGATTAATATAACTAGTTTATAATTAATCACGTGTTTACTTGAAATCATTTGATCAGTAATGGTTTATGCAAATGATTGAACTTGTATGCAAGACAAAAATGTTTTTTATCATTAACTACGCTTTATAATGCCATATTTATACCTTAAGTGATTTGACGTCGACAAGTAAACTTACGACTAAATAACTTGTTTACGTAAACTTTTACGTAGTATGACATTATATTTGTTAGTATCAAAACTTGAAGATCATTAAATATAAATATCGTTTTTACGTGAACATTTGTATTAACATACTCAATGGAACATATTTACAAGTTAATGAGGTGAGTTCGTCTAAAGGTTAAAATTATGCGTGTTGCATATGATGTGGCTGTTAATCTGTATTGTTTGTGACGACTTGGTGTATTACATTAAACTGATTTTTATATATGTTGTCCTTTATTTAAGTATAATATCAAGAGTAGGCCCTTTTTTAATCAGTCATAGGTTTATGCTCAAGTGGTTTGAATTTTATTTTTATATGAACAGTTAAATGTTGGATCTTGCCATATGTTGGGTCCTAGGTTTATGCTACAGTCTGATGTGTTACGTTAAACTAATTTTTGTATGCGCTAACCCTTATTTGTTTGTAGTGTCAAAGGTATACCCTTTTTTAATCAGTTTCTCGTTTAAACTTGGAAGTAAGCTTAAGTATAGATGGTGTTTTTTCTATTATTAATAGATTGTTATGCTTTGTGTTTTGACTATCAAAGATAACGTTAGTCCGAGGAGAATGGAAGAAATCAATATGAAACTTTTCTATGATGCTTGGAGGGGAATTTATGTTCGAAAGTATGCATTGAGCCATAGGCCACTGTTGGAAGGCAAGAGAGCAGGTTGTTTGTTTGATGGTACATTTAGCATCCGAATGTGAAGTACCACATGGAAAGTCGCGTCTATATGACTTCGTTTTCTTTCCTCCTACCAACAACTATTTGTTGAAGGTAAGTCGCTCTTTATTTGTTCATGGTTTTGGTAATAGTAGTTTAGTTATTTGCGTTTACAGATGCTTGTGATAATAGAATTTTAATGTGTTGAAAGTGAAAAGCCCATGTTCGTATGTTGTTGCCTCTTGCAGACTGATTATATTTTAAATATTGTGTTGAATCTAAAGTACATGGATTCATGTTCAGTAACTCATCTAAAAAGTTTAGTTTATTTTACGTGTTGTATCAAATAATACTCTTTTAGTTAATTGATTTTGTTTGTGCTGCTAAGATAATGTAAGGTGCAAGTCTTATGGTGCGATATAAGTAACCATACTTACCTTATAAGCGTAATTTGGTGTCTGGTGACACGTCTTTTGAGTTGCTCTTATTAGCCTATATATTCTTCAAACTGATTCTATTTTAAATATTGTGTTGAATCTAAAGTACATGGATTCATGTTCAAACTCATCTAAAAAGGTTGGTTTATTTTACATGTTGTATTCAATTATACTCTTTTAGTTATTTGATTTTGTTTGTGTTGCTAAGATAATGTAAAGTGTAAGTGTTATGGTTCAATGTAAATGAGCATGCTAACTTTATAAGCGTAATTTGGTGCTTGTTGACAAGTCTTTTGAGTTGCACTAATTAGTCAACTTATATTATGCAGTTATCTTGCGTTTAGTATAGTATTTAAAAAATACATATTATACATTATCTCTAAGCGTAATTTGGTGTCTAGTGACACGTCTTTTAAGTTGCTCTGATTAGTCTTTATATTCTGTAGTTATCTAGCGCTTAGTATAGTATTTAAAACATATATATATATATTATACATTATCTTCTAAAGAGTCCGTGCTCTGCACAAATAATTCTCTAGTACGTTCACCATTTCACCTAACCATTTTGTGGTCATATTGATATAGATTAATCCTTGAGGTCTCTCGAATTACCATTATTGAAATTAAAGAATACGAATAAAAAACAATGTTCTTCGTTAAAGTCTATGTTAGTAATAGTGAAGATAGCATTGCATCTAAGGCTAAAATAGCTGGCTATTCCTATACAAGGTGTTTATGTAAAGATGCCTCCTGGTGTGGCAGATAAAGTTTCTCGAAAGGTAAGGCTAAATGATTTATGTTTTGCTCCATGGTATTTATATTCAAGTAATGTTTATTTAAGTGTTGATCCTCATATATCTATAGAATGTACAAAGAGTTTACACCCTATTCTTGAATGTGGAAAAATTAAGAAGACTATATGGATTCTTGAAAGTGGATAAATAAATAAAAATTATATATGGTGTTTAATGTTTAATCCTCAAATCCTCAAATTTTAATTCTTTTGTTTATAATCCATAAACCTTTTTTTATCACTACAACTATTTGCCGTTATAAAATCCTGTTGTTATGCACGGGTACTCATCTAGTGGAGTTTTATATGTTTTACCACTTTCATATGTATGGTTACTAACAAAGTTCTTAAAAAATCTTTAGGTCTGGAGGAATGTTGGTGAGATTGTCAAGTTTGTTGTTTGTCAAGCAATATAGATTCTAGAATATGGTATATATATGTAGCACTAGGCATAGACAGAACAAAAAAACAAAACACACCGTCTTTTGTGTGGAGGGATTTGGAATTTTTTGTTGGAAAAATAAGTAAACTATTGTTAATCTATGTGACTTGGCTTTAATGCATGCTCTACTATTTAATTATTTGAGAATGTATACTACGAGTATAACAAGTATATTCTGTATGACCCAAGTTATTATCTTGGTATTGTAACTTAAAACTTATGAAGAGAATGAAGATAGTAAAGTACTTATTTATCAAACAACTTAGTGAACCATACCACCACAAGGAGTTAATGCATCCATAATGCATTAATTCTTTTTGTGTTTAATATAATGCGACATTGACATCTCATTTTCACGCAAAACTTTCATAATGCATTGAACTATACGTTATTTAATAAAGTATAAGGCTAGGCGTAATGGTGAACTATGCGTGTGAAGCCCATTTCCTCCACCTCCATCTCATGCGCAGTCCCCTATTTTGTGCATTGGTTTGGTGGTGTAAATCACCAAACTCTTTCACACCTTTTTTTTGTGTTTGCGAAATATATTGTGATGTATGTTTTATAAGGTAGTGTATTTTTATGTGTTTTGTTTGATGGTGACAATTACACCTTTTTAGTGGTGAATTTTGTAGTGTGTTGAATAATGATATGGACGGGGGATGTGTGGGGTTGGTGGTGTGTTTGGTGACTAATTCTTCTCAGCCTAAAACGAACTGATATTTTGTTAATTAAATATATAACAAGCGAGGATGTACATTTCAAACTCCATTTATTCTTGCTACAAAAACAATAAAATATGTGGTGTGTCCCATCGAATAGTGGTATGTGCTTAATTACACATACCTTTTACCTATAAAACGAGCCTAAATGACAAAAAAGGGACATAAAATGCCAAATATATGTGTGTTTTGCTTTGTATACTGTGCAGGTAACGGATATTCACTAAAGGACAAAAATGAAGCCAAAACCAACAAAACCGAGCACGGGATTGGAAAGAGCGTAAAAAGTCAAAGTCAAAGTCAAAATCAAAAAGTCAAAGTCAAAGTCAAAGCCGAAAACGAAGAAATCTTAAATAGACCAACCCATACCCAAGCTAATGGGCCAAGTTAGCCCATTAAGCCATTTATAAAAGCCCTAATCCAAAACCACTTAAACCGACCCAAACCATATAAGCCCATTAATACTTAACCATTACACCCTTAACTCTTTATTACACCATAAGTCCCTGGAATTTTACACCGTTAGTCCTTAAGGACTAACATGGTTAGTCCCTTATGACTTAACACAATTACCCCATACCTTAACCCCGTTAACCCGTTATCCCCAAAACAAACACAACCTTTTTCCCGCCAAACCCATTACTATTCATCTGTCACTTTCCTTTGCCCTACACCACGACAAAGCACAAAACCCAACCAAAACCCCACCCCCAACATGATGACAAGTCCACCATGGCAATCCTACATAGGCTGATTGGACAAGAAAGAATCAAGGGCTCAGATTATGACCAAAGTAACACAAAATGAAATCAAGGGCTCAGAATTGAAGACTTGAAGAGCACTCATACAAGAAACACACCTACAAGGGCTCAAACGGCTATATAAGTGTGTGTGTTTTCACACAGTAGGGAATCTAGTTTTTTTATCAAGTTTTTAGTAGCTTTTTATTGTAATTTTACAGCTTATTTAAGTTTTCTTTAAGTCTTTTAAGTTTATTGTAATTTCCTTTTCAAAGTCTTGTAATGTTTTAAAGTTTAATGAAATTTAAGTTTTTATGTTAAAATCCTGTTTTTTAATGCACGTTATGTTTTAAGAATGTTTGTTAAGCTCTTTAAGCTCTTATTTACTTATTAAAATTGTTTCACTTAAGTTATATTAACTTTTCCATAGTTTATATAGCTTAAGTCTTTTTCACATAAAAAAATCACTCAAAAAAAGCTAAAATGGAAGATAAGCCAAATCTGGAAGGGCTTATGGGTTTTACCAGCTTATCTTTGATAAGCTGGAGCTTGTAGATCAGCTCATTAAGAGCTTATTTGCCCTTATTTAGAGCAAAGGGCTTTGTAAATATGTCCTTTTCATTTTTTAGCTTAAAACTGCTTATTTATTGCTTATTTATTGCTTTTTACTGCTTATTGTTGCTTATTATTGTTGTTTATTGCTTATTTATGCTTCTTCATAATTGGTTATGGTTTTGATTGCTAGTTATGTTTCATTGCTTTTGTAAGGTTTTGCTCAAAACCAATTTGTATGCAAGTGTTTAAAGCTTAAAGTTAGTTTTTTTAACAAATTTAGGTTAGTTAATAGTTGTTTTAGGGTTTGATATTGATAGCATAAGCTTATTGTAGTATAAGCTCAATCTGTTTGAGCTTATTTTGGAGTTTAGATTTCATTTACTGGCTTAAATTTAGGGCTACAAGTAGCCATTTATCTTTGAAAAAGCCAAAAACAAGTTTGTAGTCTGTCATTGTCATGGTCCTTTTCTAGCTTATTTCTTTAGTGTCTTTGCTTTAATTTGGCTTATATGTGTTCTTGGAGTCTTAAACTCAATCTGTTTTCACTTTTTAGCTTATTGCAAATGCTTAATTGTCCTTTAGCTTATCTTAAAAGTTTGGTAAAAGTCTTAAAAACTGTTTTTATGTCAAACTGTCTTAGTGGTTTTTAGGGCTTTTCATCTTAATTTATTGGCTTATTTTTAATCTTTTATGCTTATTAGGGTTAGGTAATAATCTGTTTGTAGCTCATTTACTTTTCCATTTGCTTATTAAGTCTAAAAAGCCAAACAGTTTTAGCAAATAGTCATTTAGCTTACAAACCAAATATGTCACATTAAGTAGCTTATTTCTAGCTTATTGGTGGTTTTTAGAAAAAGTTTCTTTTTTAAAGTTGCTTATTTTGGTCTTATATTTAGCTGTTTTAAAAAGAAATAAAAAAATATTTGCAAAAAGGTAAGGTCCAGGACTTGAACCTACGACCTTCCCTTCACACACACCAACACCCTAACACAGCACACCTCTACCATCTGCGCCCTTGGGTCTTTTCTGTTAGACCCTTGGGGCATTTGGTATTTAAGGGTGTTGTTCAGTTTAAAGCTATCAGTCCTTTAGGCTTATTTCCAGCTTATTCAAATAAGCTGGTGAACCCATTTTATTTTTCTAAGTTTTAAATAGTTGAAAGTACTTTTGGTGATTTTTTTTAGCTTTTTATAAATTAGTTTAGTATTTTTTTATAATATTTTTAGATTAAATCTGTTTTTAATTCATAATAAATAAAATAAATGTCAAAAAATATAATTCTTTTTTCTAAAACTATTTTTAATCATTTAGGACTTTTATAAATTAGATTTGCATTTTTAGGGTTAAAATTTGATAATTTAGGTTTGTAGTCGCGTTTTTCGATTCTCGTTAACGTGTTTAGTTTAAATCTTTAATTGCTTTAATTGTTGCTTGCCTTTATTTGTTTTTTTAGAAACTTTATATTGAAGAAATAGAAACCAATCAAAATTTGACTATTCAAATCCTGCGATCACGACAACTTATTCTCAATTCACACTTCGACGGATAACGACTCGGAAGATTTGGTCATAACTTTCCTAAAGTGATTTTCATTCCTTACCGAATACTTTCTCTACTATTAATTTGATATTTTAAGTTATTAGTTATTATACATATATATACTTTATAAATATATATATACATAGATATACACATATATATCTACATATATACATTATATATTACCCCATCAAACAAAAAAAAACTTCATTTCATTCATTAGACCCCCTTGTTTTATTTCTTTCTCCATTACTTCTTGGAATGACAATGAATAATTACATAAAAATTCCTTTATTATTACCCATCAAACAAAAAAAACATATTTAACAAAGTTATTTTATGTCTTTATATTTATCGATTACATTCCATTTTATTTTTTGCAAAACCAAACATAATTACAATCAAAATGCTTTCATGTCCATTAACTTTGATTTATTCCATTACGATGTTTCATTCCATTCCGTCACTACATTTATATTCATCATACCAAACAGAACCTAAGAGCAGAGGTATATAGGAGGGATGATCCTACGATCTCGTACCCGAAAGGAGAGGTTTTTAAATCTTCGCGCTTACCCCGCATAACCCCTCACCCCCCCCGCCGCTTCTTGTGGCGAATTTCTAGAGAGCTAACCGTACACTGTTTCCGATTACGTTAACAAAAATATTGGCTCTTTCTTTTATTCTCCTTAATTTATTTTTTGTGCATGTGCACCCATCGCTCATTATCGATTTAATTGTCGAATCTTCTACGACTCCGAAGACGTCGTATCGAGACGTTTCCTAAGCGAAAGAGTCAATACCGTATTCTCTTGAAGAAGACTTTCGTTAGTTACGATGGCAGGAATCAACGTACTAAGGCGAATTACTCCAATCACGCCCACCGAGGGTTACGAGATTCTATCGTTATCCCTGCTATTCTCAGCGGAGAATTTTGAATGAAACTGAGTCTTCTAAATCTTGTAACTTCAAAACAATTTTAACGATTTGAGAAATAAAGATCCTTATGCTCACATTTGTTATGGTTTAACAAGATACTTTCAACGATTAAGTGTATACATGTGGTCTAATTTGACGATAAGCTTATGCTTTTTATTCAATTTTCTATCGAGGGGGTAGTCCCGGATTTGGCTCGAAAAAGAACCCCCTCGTCTATTCTACTCGGAATCCTTGTTTCCAAGTTTATTACCTTACTTTTCAACAAAAACAACTGTTGTGTCACTTGTGAAATCGGCTCACCTTTAGATTACAAACTATAAGAGAGGTATAAGGAGAGTTGATCCTACGATCTTCGACCCGAAAGGAGAAGGTTTTTAAAACGCTTCGCGCTTACCCGTTCCTCCGCTTCTTTGTGCGTTTTCTAGAGAGCTACCGTACACTTGTTTGATTATTGGTTACAAAAATAATTTTCTTTTTGATTTCTCTTATTTTATTTTTAGTGCATGCGCACTCGCTCTTCATTGAATTTAATTGCCGAATCTTTCACGACTCCGAAATGTCGTAATCGTAGATGTTCCAAGCAAAGAGTCGAACCGTTTTCTCTTGAAGAGACTTTCGTAGTTACGATGGCCGATCAACGTACTATGGCGGAATTACTCCAAGCATCCACCAAGGGTTACGGAGATGCTATCGTTATTCCCGCTATTCTTGCGGAGAATTTTGAGCTTAAACATGGTCTTCTAAATCTTGTAACTTTAAAACAATTTTACGGATTTGAGAAAGAATATCCTCATGCTCACATTCGTTGGTTTAACAAGATCACTTCCACGATTAAGTATAAAGATGTGCCTAATTCGTCGATTAGGCTTATGCTTTTTCCATTTTCTATCGAGGTGGCAACCCGGATTTGGCTCGAAAAAGATCCCCCTCATTCTATTCTTACTTGGGAAGATCTTGTTTCCAAGTTTATTAACCAATTCTTTCCTCCTTCAAAAACTACAAATCTTCGGAATGAAATTATGAATTTTCAGCAACGTTTTGATGAATCATTTTGTGAGGCATGGGACCATTTCAAGGATCTCCTTCGTGCATGCCCACATCACGGTTTTATAGAATTGCATCAACTTGATACCTTCTACAATGCTTTAACCCCAACCGATCAATATTCTTTGAATGCCTCTGTCGGTGGTAACCTTTTGACTAAAACTCCTCGAGATGCTTTGGCAATTATTGAAAACAAATCAAAATTTTGCAACTCACAGAACAAACCAGTTGTTACAAAAGTGAGTACGAATGCTCCTTCTTCTACCCCTCATTTTCCCGAGATTGCCGCTCTTGCTGACGCCGATAAGGCTATGCTTCTTCAGAAATCTTCTCCTCCGGCTTCCGTGAAAGCGGTTGAGGAAATTTGTGTTACTTGTGGTGGCCCGCATCCTTACCACCAATGTCTTGCCACTGATGGCAACGTTTTTCTAGAATATCGAGATAATATTTAAGGATATGTTTTAGCAGCCGCAGTAAACTATAATCAGGGAAATACCGGATACCGTCCTCAGAGTGTAGCTAACCAAATTCGACCACCGGGTTTTGCTCAACTGAATGTGCAAAATAATCAAAACCGGTACAATCAAGGTTATAATCAAAACCAAGGAAATAATCAAGGAAATCTGAATTATCAAGCTCCGATTCAGCAAACTCAAGTTGCTCCTTCGAATGAATTGTTAAACTACAAAAAGATAAATGATGCTAATATGAAAGCTATATAAAATCAAATAAATAATGTGAAAAATGAATTGAGAAATGAAATGCAAACTTCAATATAAACTTCAATGTCAAATCAAACCAATGAGCTTAAGAATATGATGGCTAGTTTTTCCAAATGAATACCGCTTCTTCTTCGGGTTCGGGTTCACTTCCTAGCAACACCGTTGCTAACCCGAGAGGTGACTTGAAAGCAATCACCACCTGAAGTGGTATTTCTAATGATGGACCTCCAATTCCACCTCCTCTCTCTCCACTTCCTAAGGTGGTGGAACGGGAACCCAAGGTGACAAGGGATACGGTGCAACCGAGTACCGAAAACATCCAGCCTCTGGTAGTCCAAACTCAAGCTCCAATTGATGAGCCCGTTGTTGTTCCTAAGCCTAAATCGTCTATACTTTATCCTTCAAGAGCTAACAAGTAGAAGCTCTGTGAAAAAGATGATAATCTAGCTTCGAAATTTGTTGAAATCTTTAGGGAGTTACATTTCGAGCTCAGTTTCGCGGATGCTCTTCTACATATGTCGAAATTTGCTTCAATATATAAAAGTCTCCTTAATAACAAAGAAAAATTGTTTGACTTAGCTAAAACACCGGTGAATGAGAATTGTTCGGTGATTATCCTAAAAAAGTTGCCCGAAAAACTTGGAGACCCCGGCAAGTTTCTTATTCCATGTGATTTTCCGGAGTTAGTTGAATGCTTAGCCTTGGACGATCTTGGTGCAAGCATCAACTTTATGCCTCTTTCCATATGGAAGAAGCCCTCACTCCCCGAACTTACTCCTACTCAAATGATTCTTAAACTTGCAGACCGATCGACTACTAGTCCATCCGGTATTGCCGAAGATGTTTTTTTTATGTAGGAAAGTTCCATTTTCTGGCCGACTTCGTAGTCGTTGATTATGTTGTCGATCCTCGGGTTCCCTTAATTCTCGGGAGACCCTTTTTGAGGATGGCACGTGCTTTGATTGATGTTTACGGTGAAGAATTAACTCTCCGAGTTGATGATGAAGCCATAACCTTTAAAGTTGGTCAAACTTCGAGATACTCCTACAATGATGTTGTATCGATTAATCGAATCGATGTCATCGACGTAGCTTGTGAGGAGTATGCTCAAGAAGTGCTCGGATTTTCGGATAGTTCAACAAGTGGCAATCCCACTCCGTCTTTAGATCCTATCCTTTCTACTTCTTCCCCCTCTCTCACTCCTTTTGAGGAAGGTGACTTCATTTTGGAAGAAATCAAAGCTTGTCTTACAAATGATTCAATTCCACCGGGAATTGATGATGCCGACTTTGATCCGGAGGGAGACCTTCTTCTACTCGAGAAGTTATTAAACGATGATCCATCATCTCCTCTCCCTCCGAAAGAACTTCATGTTGAGGAACTTAAAATCGTAAAATCTTCTATTGATGATCCTCCGGAGCTTGAGCTCAAGGATTTACCTTCTCATCTTGAGTATGCATTTTTGGAGGGTACCGATAAACTACCCGTCATAATTGCTAAAAACTTAAAAGAAGATGAGAAGGTCCGACTTCTAAAGGTTTTAAAGTCACACAAGCGTGCCATCGCTTGGAAAATCTCTGATATAAAGGGCATTGACCCTCAATTTTGTACTCACAAAATATTAATAGAGGATGACTCTAAACCGCAATTCAACATCAAATAAGGGTTAACCCAAAAATTCACGAGGTTATCAAAAAGGAAGTTATCAAACTCCTTGATGTCGGATTGATTTACCCTATCTCCGATAGCCCGTAGGTTAGCCCAATTCAGTGTGTGCCTAAGAAGGGTGGAATAACCATAATTGAAAATGAAGATAATGAGTTGATACCTACTTGATTAGTTACGGGATGGCGTGTATGCATTGTGTGGAAACTAGAAGGGGGGTTGAATAGTTTACAGGTTAATTGACGAGTTTAAAATTCTTTGCTTATAAAATGGTTTGATTCGAGTTATATGTCAATAAATCAACAATATGAATCACAACAAAAACTATCTAATGTAATGAACTAAATGAACAATAATAATATAAAGGGATAAGGAAAGAAACGATCAAACATATAACAACCCAAGAATTTTCATCAACCTATTTTACTATGATCACAATTGTACGGGGAATTTTTTTTGCTTTATTACATTACTTGCATTGTCAATATCTCAGTATGTCATGTAACTTACATAACTAAAGTAGACGAGCTCACGCAACCTATCTATGGAAATCCTGTCTTCATATATATCAAGCAAACATCACAATATGTCTAGTCAATATCATCATATCCTTATTACAAAGTACATTATTCCTATAATGTACCATTCGTAACGTTATATCAAAACGGGCTTTAAACCGTTATCGTATACCTCTAAACCCTAACTCCATGAAGATTTAATATCTAAAGAGAATGTACAAGCTACTAAAGCATATATATAAGTAATATAACATTTCATTTGAAATATAAACTCCCTCCAAGTCAAGTATAAGTTTTCAAAGCACAATGTACAAGTCATTAAGCATGACATCTAAAATAACCGTTTTACCTCCGTTTTCATTCTAATTTCTTCACCATCACTTATGTACAAGCTACTACACTCAATATACAATGTGTAAACCCTAATTATTCTATTCATAAACTTTCATACACATTTTTACTCTTAAAACCCTAAACACAAAACTCAAAAACCCTAACCGAGCTAAAATACTACACTATGACCTGTTTTCTTCATTTTATCCATTGTAAACCCAATACTCAATACGTTTTGTAATAACTTATTTATACCAATATGTCAGATCCTATAACAAACATTACTTCATTATCTTATTTCAATTGTACGTAAAATGAATCCGAGAAACCCTAAATGAGCCCTAAATGATCATTCAACCCGTTTTCTTGTTTTTAACCATTTCAATCTCAAATAAGTTATCAAGAGCCATTGTAAACTCTTAAAATGAGTTTACAATTCATTATCCATCATTACTTTGGCAATATACAAGAAATAGAAAGCTAGAAAAACCTAATAAACCCAATACAGCCCTAATCAAACCAAGCATTAGTTCTTCCATTTCGACCCCTTCTAGTTCAAACACTAATCCAATCTCCATTAGTAAACCATTATATATGCCTAAGGATTAGTATTCTATCATTTTGAATCAAATGTACATGATCTATAAGCCAAAGAAAGCCAAAGAAACCCTAATCGCACCCTATGAGAACCCGCGACCTTATTTATTCATTTTCTACACGTTTTAACCCAAACTACCTCTCAACTTTTGATCATAATCCTTAATACACATCTTAAGAACATGTATCTATCATTACTTGAACAATGTAAGCGAGATAATAACTTAAAACTGAATTTCGAGCTAAGACCACCAAACAAACCAGCGCTAGACTGCACCACTTACCCTTTAAAATATACCCATGTGCAAGAACCCCAAGATAAGCGTTATAGACATCCCCAAGTACTTACCCACCAGCTTTAGACCTTACCATGGCCAAAATTGTAAAGCCACACAATTCTCTTTTAAACCAGCAACAGCGGCGGCAATACACATGTGTTTCCACCAATGTTCTTGCTAGCCTTCTAGCCTAATCCAACTCATACCATAGGAACTCCTAATCACCCCTATATATCTCATGTGTCCAAGATCAGATTGCAAAGAAAACCTGGCCCTTAAGGTCCTTTACCTATAAATAGAACCCATAACCCTTCATTCATTCTCATCCCCCACTTCTTCTTTCTATAACCCAAGTGAGCAACCTTTCTCTGCTCCTTATGATCCTAGGATCATCTAAGAAGATCAAGCAAGTAAATCTTTGAATATTTGAAGCCCCGAGAACAAGATACAAGGCGTACGAGTGGAAATACTACCCGAAACAACCTATTTTCACCATTTTTGCTCCATAAACCTCAAACCCAGGTTTTGAATGTTCTACTTATGCTACTACACTCTTATAATGTTCATATGATCCTAAATATACTCTTGTTAAAGTTTCATAACTTAATTCATGCTCAATTTCCATTTTGATCCAAAACCGTGCACCCGAAACCCTAATTTTGCATTTTTCTTAAAACTAAATGTTATAATAGTTAAATGTTGTTATAATCTATCCTAGCATTCTTAACTAAGATTAAAATAACCACTTTATTGATTATTGAAGGAATTTGAACTTAAAATCCACGCGTTTACGTTTTAAAACCCTAATTTGACCCGTTTTGCTTCCTAGCTTAACGAATCGTTATTTTAAACTTACGTTGCGTTAAATCTTCATATTTTAGTTTATTATAACTTATAAATGTCTATTGAAATGTTAAAATAAGCTTGCATGGCAATTTGGACATGTTTTCTAATTATAATCCATGCAAGGGGTATATATCGTAACTTTCTGAAATTAATAACTAGAAGGGCTGAATATGTCATTTTATCAAATTTATAACTAAAGGGGTCGATTATGTCACTTTTCAAAGTGCAAGGTTTACTTGGTATATCTTTTAAACTTGAAGGACCAAACTCGTAAAAGTGCAAACCCCAAGGGTATATTTTGCCACTTTTCAAACTCAAGGGTCTAAAATGTAACATTTTGAAAAAGTATAAAAACATGTTTAAAACCTTACAAGACATAACTTTAATTAACGCTTCTTGTGCTTAACATTTCCAGATATTAATTGAAACGCTTAAAACCGATTATAGCATATCACAATACTAGGGAGCTTCATATTAAGGGGTTTCATCTTGGTATTACATTCTGATTGAGTTGTTGGGTTTACAATTTAAAATGCCCTAGCTCCTTAAATGTTTACGGAATGACTTCTGAATTATGATGGCCTGAACGGTGATACAATAATTCTAAACTCTTCAGTCAAACTCATAACTCTTAAAACTAAAGTTCTAGAGTACAAACTTCCTAAGACTCAACATATATACTCTCGTTGCGTGACGTGGCTGTTTACTATCATTTGCTATATCAACCTTCCTTGTTAAGATTGTGATAAGGTTGTCAGCTTTCTTTTTGGAATATTTATTACATCTATATATCAGGTGATTTCCTAGCTTCGCCTTTTAATCTGTTGAATGTTTTATAAACCCGCGAGGGGGATACATGCACAAATTGGTTTTTTAAAAAATACCAGTCCATTTAAAACCGATATTAATGAAATTTCATAACCTCGCATTTACTTATATACATGTTATTAAAAACCTGCGAGGGGATATATGTTTTGTTTACAAACTCTTTTGCATACTCTATTCTTATAACAATGTGATTACTTATCAAAGACTTAATATTATTCATAATCTCCATGCTTTATAAACCTGTGATAACTACAGTAAAACCATGAAATGCAAGTGTTCACTAAAACTATATGCTACCCTGATATATTATTGCCTAAATACATAAAGTATCACTCGGTAATAACTCCTAATATTCTACCTTGGTATATACTCCCAAATCTCTTTGGGTAATATCTCCCAATTCTCTTTGGGTAGATCTCCAAATCTCTTGGGTAATATCTCCAAATCTCATTGGATAGCTAATCGAAGTATCCCATAGGTAGTGACTCCTAATATAATCTCCTGGTAACAGGGTTCCCGAATCAATTGATTTAATATGTGGAACATAAGCTTAGGCAATAATACTGTTTTCGATAATAAATAAACCATAGCAGTTATTGCCACTTTGGGAGTATAACAACATAATTTCAACCATTATATTATAACCCTCTGAATTTCACTCATCCTTTGTGTTTGACCCTTTCTATGCATGTGTAAAACTCAGGAAATGAAGCAACTTATGGCATGGAGTGGCATGATTCTAAAGGGCTAAAACTTGATATCCATTCACATTTTATGTTTCTAGACTTTGGGACCTGCCTTTGTAAAATTCTTGATTTTGAAATGAATGATAACGTATTTTGTTGAACAAACGTATCTTTTAGTCATTTTCTATGATTCTGATTGTTGTTCCATGAAGTAAACCCCAGATTAGCGTCGCTGCTAACTGTAAAAATGGGTGTTACAGATTGATATCAGAGCCATGGTTTATAGATGAACAAGTCAAAACCTTAATCTAAAACCACATTTCTTTCTAGCATCAAAGTCTCCTCCACTACAATCAGGAATCATTATGTAAAGAAACCTAATGTATTATACATATATATCATAAATAACTTATGTTATTTACAATTAGGTTGTTAACAGAACGATGTCTTCTCCCAACCACTCTACTTCCGATATTGAGGATGCTTTTTCCTCTATGAATATTCTTAACTATACTTCGGTCTCATCAGATTATTTCCCAGCTTCATTGGGAAGCAATTCTTTTAACTCTTCGGAAAACTCTAACGATAATATGATTCCACCGGTATTCTCATCTTTCTACAATAATACTTATTTGAAGGACGTACAAGCATTTCATGCTAAGGAATTACCTATTTCATCACCAGATCCTATTACTTCACCAGCTATTTTGACTCCATCTCCGATATTACCACCATCACTACTATTTGATCCTCGATATTTCTTTATTCCTAAAAAACTATTACCACCTAAGAAACAAATCTGTTCCCCATCTTCCTCCTCAACTACGTTATCTAATCCATCTCAGAATCAAACTCGTAATTTGGTATCTCCATCTTCCTCAGTTTATACTCCTACCCCACCTTAAGTATTTGAAATAGGAAAATGTTCAGATAAGATGTATCTGAAACATCATGAGAAGCAAATCGAAGATATTTTGAATTACTTAGATGAACTCTCTTTTCACCGCATTGAGAAAATGGAAGAAGGACATATTAATGGTAACAAACTAAAGACCGAACTTAAGGGAATCCGCACTCAGATTATCAGACTTCAAAAGGAACGATTAGGAAAAAAAGATAAGATTGCTTTTGCTCACTACAGAATTTATGATCTTGGACAAATCATTGAGAAAATCCAAGCTCGTCACCAAACAGATCAGGAGGATCTTTAGGATGTCATCTACCGGCTAAGAATCAACAAACTCTTAGAATAGTTATAGCTTTATCCTAGCCATGGGATGTGTGGTATAAATAAAAACGCTTGTCAAATCTTGACTGTGTACAGTAAGAAGGCAAGTTATTTATAAAGGCAATCTCGTTTCGTATCTTATTGTTTCTAACTTATCGCTCTTTCATCATCATTTCCACTAATTGCATCATTATCTTCGTCTTCATGAATCATACCATAAACCCTACGTGCTTAAAATTCAAAAATAAGCATTTCTCTTTAAGCATTTAAGCATCACATTTTCTTTTAAGTATTACTTTTCAAAACTTGTGATTTCATTCTTACTACGCGTTATCTTGTGTTGATAGAATGCCTCCCAAAAGGACGTCAACATCCGAAACACCAGCCATAAGTTTGGATGCCATCCGGCAACGATTGAGTGATTTACTGCAGCCCTGAAAGCACAGAACTCTGCCAAGGCAAGTTGCTAGCAATCCCAATAAGGAACACTAGACCTATAGAAATTCTTTAGCAAAAAGAGGAAACACAAAGAATATCATAAACTGTCACCTTTATTACTTCAATGTTAACAGAAGGAGCCTGTTGAACCGCATCCACTGGTTGAACCTACTGAATCAGTATTTTCTCGTAGCAAGTGTGCCGAGGAAGACAGAGTAACATTTGCTACTGGTACTTTAACTGATGATGCCTTGTCCTGGGTGTAATGCATATCCCAACCTATGGGAAAGAGCAAGCGTAAACAAATCACCGTGGACTGAGTAAAAAGGCTTCTGACGAACAAGTATTGTCCTCGAACTGAGATCAAGAAAATGGAAGATGAATTTTATGGTCTGACTGTAAATGGAAGTGATCTCAAGACTTATATTAGAAGATTCCGGGAATTAGCCGTTTTATGCCCGAATATGGTACCAAACACCGAGAAACTTATGGAAGCTTTCATCGGGGGACTACCGCAAAGCATTGAAGGAAACGTTACTGCTTTAAAACCTCAGACTCTGGAAGAAGCCACCAACAAAAGCCACAGACTATGACCAATTTAAAGCTAATTGTGCAAGAACCGAATAATCACAAAAGCGAACGATTTGATTGTAAAGGACATCACCACAACAACAACTATTCTAATAATCATGACAAAGACAACTACCCCAATGTCGCTAACAACAATAACCACGCACCAATCACATCAACAAAAATAACAACCGCAGATAACGCATACAATAACAACCGCAACAATGATACCATCACCAGCAAAATAAAGACAAGAACCGTATTTTTTTTTTTTTTTTTTTTTTTTTTTTTTTTTTTTTTTTTTTTTTTTTTTTTTTTTTTTTTTTTTTTTTTTTTTTTTTTTTTGTTTTTTTTTTTTTTTTTTTTTTTATTAGGGACGTTATCCTCCCAAAAAAATACCATGGAAACTCTTCCTTAGTACAAGATTCACCCTACATCACACAGAATTTTGCACTGTCAAGTGTCGGACTTGCAAAAATTGGCACTGACCAGAAAATCCGCAGAGACAAACGATCAACCGCTGAAATCAACTCTGGAGAACTTATGTTCGCCACCAGTTTACATAAGAAGATCACTGAAACCCACTTCATAAACTCCAAACACCAAGCTACAATCCTTGTCATTCATTATTTTATCTAGAATCCTACCCCAAGACACGTAGCATAAGTATCAATACTCTTAGAGTTTCGGTGATGTAAGATATGTAAAGTTATCCATGAAATAATAAAGTGATGATTTCGTTACATCTTGTTATCTGGTGATATCAAAATTCGACATTGTTTGTCAATTCCATCGATTCTGTTATGTTCAAACTCTGAATACTCTCCTCATACCTTTGCAACATAAATTATCATCCTTGATTATATGGGCGTTAGTATAATCAAAATCTTAGTATTATAATTATTCTACACATTACCAAATCGTTTTTATGCTTAGGTAAGACATATATGATCATCTAGCGAAAAGAATTAGGTCACTACTCATTTTAATAAGAAATTTAGAAATCTCCGAACTAAGGATATTATAAATTCTCAGTACAAGGAGTTGAACCTTCTGTTTATAAGTGAGAAAGTATAAATAAGTAGGCTTAGAGTATATAACAACCGTACAAAACAATTTTCTTTCAATCCTTTACCAAACAATCCTTAATCATTTTTCAATTATTACCTTCAATAATCTATTCTTTCCAAATCTGTATCTCACGTGATTAGCAACTCTCTTACAAATTCATATCATTGCCTTGACTATACTCCATTCCATGATCTCCGTATTCTAAAATTTTATGTTATATTCTGCAACATAATAACAAGGAAACACACAAGAATCTATACAATGTCAAATGATTTCAATACCACTAGGTATGAAAATTTTGACAAAAGACTTGTGATAGCATTCTTATTCGATGTTAAATTTTAAAGGTTAATGAATAACAATTTTGTACGATCATAGTAACACAACAGAAGCATGGTAGGCCCGTAACCTACAGGTTTCGTAAATCAAAGTATTTCATCCACCCAGGTTTTATCAGGATCTAAAGAAATTCTATTGGCTGTCGTCAAGAGGTGTAGTCTTGAAAATAAGTAGACGTGTGAAAGGAGGTAATTATAATTATGGTGTACAACATAATTATAAATGCATTACACACGTGGACTTGTGACCTTGATTAACCTAACATAAAAAACAAATTCATGCCCAATACCTACATCTATTCACTATAAATTTCAATTAAATCTCAGGACGAGATTTCTGTAAGGGGTGGAGACTATAACAACCCAAGAATTTTCATCAACCTATTTTACTATGATCACAATTGTACGGGGAAATTTTTCGCTTTATTACATTACTTGCATTGTCAATATCTCAGTATGTCATGTAACTTACATAACTAAAGTAGACGAGCTCACGCAACCTATCTATGGCAATCATGTCTTCATATATGTCAAGCAAACATCACAATATGTCAAGTCAATATCATCATATCCTTATTACAAAGTACATTATTCCTATAATGTACCATTCGCAACGTTATATCAAAACGGGCTTTAAACCGTTATCGTATACCTCTAAACCCTAATTCCATGAAGGAATAATATCTAAAGTGAATGTACAAACCACTAAAGCATATATACAAGTAATATAACATTTCATTTGAAATATAAACTCCCTCCAAGTCAAGTATAAGTTTTCAAAGCACAATGTACAAGTCATTAAGCATGACATCTAAAATAGCCGTTTTACCTCCGTTTTCATTCTAATTTCTTCACCATCACTTGTGTACAAGCTAATACACTCAATGTACAATGTTTAAACCCTAATTATTCTATTCATAAACTTTCATACACATTTTTACTCTTAAAACCCTAATTCAAAACTCAGAAACCCTAACCCGAGCTAAATACTACACTATGACCCGTTTCTTCGTTTTTATCCATTGTAAACCTAAACCAATACTCAAATAAGTTGTAATAACATTAATTACAACATTTTCAACCACATTACATCATCATTTCACCATATTAACAACAGTGTACAAGAAATAAATCTAGAAAACCCTAATTGTGCCCTAATTGGAACTTTGGACCCGTTTACTCGTTTCTAACCATTTTAATCCCGAACAATCAACCAAGAGCCATTGTAAACTCATAAAATGAGTTTACAATTCAGTATCTATCTTTATTTTGACAATATACAAAAGATTGAAGCCTAGAAAACCCTAATGAATCCAATACGAGCCCTAATTCAAACCAAGGCTTATTCTTTCCATTTCGACCCATTCTAGTTCAAACCACTAATCAAATCTCATTAATAATCCATTATATACTGCCTTAGATTAGTATTCTATCATTTTGAATCAAATGTATATGATCTATAAGCCAAAGAAAGCCAAAGAAACCCTAATCGCACCCTATGAGACCCGCGACCTTATTTACTCAATTTTGACCCATTTTAACTCAAACCACTTGCTAACTTTCATTAATACTTCATCATACAGACCTTAAGGACATGTATTAATCACCCTTTGATCAATGCTTGCGAAACATAAGCTAAAAACTTGAATTCGAGCCCTATATAACCGAAACAGACCCGCGGCTGGTCTTGGCCCATTTTTACCCATTTAAAACTCTTCCCATGTGCAAGCACCTCCATGAATCACTTCCATGTGCCCTTAAGCAGCTTACCCACCTGCTCCATCCTTTCCATGGCCAAAATCAAAGCCACATGAGTCTCTTTTTAACCACAACAGCCGCGGCAGCCATATATGGTGTCCACACCATCACTTTAGCTTCTTAGACCTCCACAACTCCTTATATAGCCTCAACACATCATGTAGTAGCTTGTACAAGTGTCTCACATTAGAATCATAAGCTTCCTTAGCCCTCTTGGTCTCATTCAACTATAAATAGAAGCATAAACCTTCACTTCATTCTCATCCCCCACTCTCTTATCTCATACCCATTATAGGCAGAAATCCTTTGCTCCAATAAGTGATAAGAAGATATAAGAACAAGAAACAAGCGAAGCTTTGAAGATTTTAAACCCCGGGAATAAGATACAAGGCGTACGAGTGGAAATACTACCCGAAACGACCCATTTCCACCATTTTTGCTCCTTGAAGGCTCCTTAAAGCTCAAACCCTGGTTTTGAATGTTCTACTTCTGCTCCTACACTCTTATAATGTTCATATGATCCTAAATATTTTCTAGTTTAAAGTTCTCTCATCAACTCGCCAATTCATGCTCAATTCTATTTTGATCCAAAAACCGTTACACCAAAAACCCCTAAGATTTTGAGTTTTTCTTAAAACTAAATGTTATAATAGTTAACATGTTGTTATCAATCTATCCTAGCATGCTTAAATTATATTTAACATAACACTTTATTGATATTGACGGAAATTTGTATTTAAAACCCGCACGTTACGTTTTTGAAACCCTAATTTGAAACCCGTTTGCTTCCTAGACTAACGAATAGTTCTTTTAAACTTGCGTTGTGTTAAATCTTCTATATTTTAGTGATTATAACTTATAAACATGTCTATTTAAATGTTAAAATAAGTTGCATGGCAATTTGGACCTGTTTTGTAATTATAATCCATGCAAGGGGTATATATCGTACTTTCTGAAAGAAATTAATCAACTCGGAAGGGCTGAATAATTGTTCATGTTTTCAAGTTATAACTATAGGGGTCTATTATGTTCACTTCTCAAAAGTTCGCATGGTTTCACTTGGTGGTCTTATAAACTTGAAGGACCAAAACTCGTTAAATCGTGCATAACCCCAAGGGTATATTTTGCCTCTTTTCAAACATCAAAGGGTCTAATATTGTAACCATTTTGGAAAGTATGGAAAACATGTTTTACAAAACCTTACCAAGACAACTTGTACTTACTGCTTCTCCTGTGCTTAACCATTTCCAGATATTATCGAAACGCTTTAAACGATTATATTCAATATCACAATACATAGGGAACATATTATTAAGGGGTTTCATCTTGGTATTACGTTATGACTGAGTTGTTGGGTTTACGATTCTACGGCCCTAGCTCCCTCAAACTGTTTACTAAATAACTCTGAATTATGTTGCACTAGAACGGTGATACAATAATTCCAAACTTCTTCAGTCAAACTCATAATCTTTAAAACTAAAGTATCTAGAGTACAAATCTTCCTAGACTCAAATATTACTCAGGTTGCGTGCACAGTGGATGTTGTCTTTCATTTGCTTATCATCTACCCTGTTAAGCAATGTGATCGGTCGTCAGCTCTTCATTTTGGAATATTTATTACATCTACATATAGTGTGAGTTTCATTAGCTGCCGTTTAATCATTTTGAATGTTTTACTAAACCGCCGAGGAGGCATAATGCTTAATTGTTTTTTAATATTAGTACAAGTACTTAAAACTGATATCTGTGACAATTCATAACCTCGCTTTACTATTTTCATGTTTTTATAACCCAGCGGGGAGATTAACATGTTTGTTTCAACTCTTTTGATACTCGTTTATCTTATAACAATGTGATTACTTTTCAAAGGACTTAGATGAGTTCATTATCTCATGCTATATAAACCTGTCGATATCTAGTGTACACCCTGATTGCAAGTGTTCTCTAAAACTATATGCTACCTGACTATATTAATGCCTAAATACTCATGAAAAGTATCTCTTTGGTATTAACTCTCTAATATCTCTTGTAGGTAAGTCAGTATCTCCCAATATCTCTTTGGGTAACTTTCCCAATATCTCTGTTGGGTGTATTCTCCAATATCTCTTTGGGTAATATCTCTTTGGGTATATCTCTTTGGGTAATATCTCTTTTGGGATAGTAGATCGATAGTCTCCCTTAGGGTAGTGGACTATAATATATCTCCTGTAAAGGTTTCGGTTCTATTAAGTTTAAATATGGATTCATAAGCTTAAGACAATATACTGTTTTCTTTACTAATTTATCATTGCAGTTTATTCCACTTAATGGTTGTATAGGCAACATAATTTCAACTTTTAATTATAAACCTATGAATTTCACTTAACCTTTGTGTTGACCCTTTTTTATGCATGTTTATCTCATGGTAAATTGCGCACTTATGGCATGGGTCGGCATTGACATGAGATGGCTAAAACGTGTTATCATTCACATTTTTATGTTTCTAGATTTTGGGACTGCCTTGGTAAAACTCAGATTTGAAATGAATTGATACGTAATTTTTTGAACAAAACGTCTCTTTTGGGTCGTTTTCTATGATTATGATTGTTGTATCCATGAAGTAATACCCCAGATTAGCTTCCGCTGCTATATTGTAAAAATGGGGGTGTACAAACAAGACACCAAAGATATATAGTGGTTCGGCAATGAAGCACTCGGCGTTCCTACTCCTTCCCGAGTACTCCACTCGAGAGATTTTTCCACTATGTCAACAACGCTCCTTTAGGCGGAAGAAAACCGTTTACACGTCGTTCTTTTTTTTCTGACGACACTAAGCTAGATGTCGAGTCCTAATCTTAGCTAGAACCAATCTAAGACTTCACTAAGTCTTTACACACTCACAATATATATATACCCTTAGATTGACACACAATCCAAATCACACCAATACGCAATTTACACACTTGGATCTACACACAATCCAATTTACACAACAACACTAAATATATGTAATGAAGATTTGTGATCTTGATGAGGAAGAGAGAGAGATCACTTGATAACAATTCGTATATAGAAGAATACAATTGTTCTTCTCTTGCACTTGATTAGAAGAAGAATAAGAAGAAGAAGAAGAAGAAGGGAGGAAGAAAGAATTAATCACTTAAAACAAGATCAAGGTATCTTAGTGATCAAGATATGTGTTTTAGAAAGAAAGGAAGAAGAGAGAAAAATGGATCTGAGAAAATTTGTGACAAGAGGTTATGTTTTTCAGATGGGGTGGCCTAGTATTTATATGGGACAAAAAAATGACCGTTGCTGGTGGCGGTCCCGTCGGTCCCTTATATATAAGGGGGCCGCTAGGCCTAAAAGGGGGCCGCCACTAGACTTCACTCCCTTTTTTGTCCTTTTGTGGTGAAGGTTGTATCTTTTATAGTACCTTCTATTTTGGGGGGAAAATTTGAATTTTAAATTTTTATGTTTTTAATAAAACATTTCTTTTAATAAATAAATATTTTATTTTTATATTTTTATAAAAACACATTTGTAGAAATGTAAGGTTTAAGGAAAATATTTTCTTGATCACTAATCATGTTTAATGACATGTTTAATGATTTGTTTATCCATTCCTTTTTTGTTTTTTTTTTTCAAGTTGATTAGTGATTAATCTTAGAAATAGAATTTTATGATTAGTAGTTTATAAACGTTTAATTTTATCGTAAACGTTTTTACATTTTGTTATTATCAAAACATTGAGAGGTCGAAAAATATAAATAACGTTTTTAGACATTATTTGTATTAACAATATAGTTGACTCTTTTTCGTTGCAAACTGTGTCATTTTTAATTTGTTCTTGACAGTGTTGTAAAGCAAGTTCAATAGAAATCGGGTGTTTTTCTAATTTAGCAAAACTTCATAAAAGCTCGTTATAAACTTCTTTACTAACATTTTTAGTTTGTTTAGAAAGCTTTTCTGCAAGACATTCACATTCTTTGATTTTATGACTATACATATATTGCAATTTGGTATAAGCATCTAAATCAGATAGAGAATGCAAATAAAAACAAATAACATCTTTTGAAACACACTCTTGGAGAAGTAGATCATATATATTTGAAAAATTAGCTTTGTTAGATTCAAGTTCGTCAATCTCTTTTTTAAGTGATTGAACGTACTGTAAATTTACAAACATCTCTTGTTTATGGTTTGTACGCCTTAAGCGGTGGTGGATTGGATTTAGCTTGTTTGGAAGAAGACGGATCTACTTCCTTTTCGGCTTCGTCAACCTCATCTTCATTGTCATCGTGGATGGTGGTGGTTTTCGCATTTAGGTTGACTGGTGGATCATATGTCTTACCACTCCGTGTGAATACGACATTCACATGCTTATTTTGAGTAGGTGATGGTCGGTAAGATTTGTCATTTGTTGAATTAGGTTTTGGGTTTGTTTGGGTAATACTCGGGAGAGAACCAGTGGGTCTTGTGGAACATTGGTCAGAGAGTTGACCAAATTTTGTTTCAAGGTCTTGAATCGCAGCTTGGTGATTCTTTTGTCCTTGCTCAACTTTGGTTTTGAGATTGAAGAACTGGTTTTTGACAAAGTCATTTGACGATTTTTGAGCAATTACGAATTATCTCATGGTTTTTTTGAATTTAGATTCCTCGAGTTTCTTTTCGGGTGTTGGTGGATTAGAAGGGTTAACTTCACGAGGTTGTGAATTTTGGTTATCGTCTCGTGGTTGACGGTCACACCAATTTCTAGAACTTCTACCATAGTAGTTTCCTCGATATCCTCCGTATGCATAGTTGGCTTCTTCTTATTTAGGTCGTCCCATGGGTTTGTCATCACACTTCGACGATGGGTGATGTCATCCACAACGGTTGCATCCATCTCGCATCTTATTCATTTCTCCTTTGATATCTTTGAACTGCGAGTCAATTTTTGTGGTTAATGCCTCCATTTTTTCCATGAGTTGGGAGTTGTCGCTACTCTCCACAAAAGCAACGGTTTTTCAAAGGGGTTTGGTTTTGATATATTTAGACCAATTGAGTTTTAATAGTACTCGGTCTTCGAGTAATTGGTGAGCCTCGTTGGGGGTCTTATAGAGAAAAATTCCTCCGGCATCAAGGATAGCCTGTGTGGCTTCGTCAAGTCCATGGTAGAAGATTTGAATAATGTTTCCTTGTCCTAAACCATGTCTGTGACAACTACACACTCTATCCCATTAATGAAGTCAAAAACGTAGCATCAAAATCAATTAAGACCCGAATATGCACTTTTCTCCCTTTAGGAAATTGCAGATGAGAATTGTTACACCAAAGTCAACTAAGCCCCGAGTGTAAGCAATTTATCTCGTATGTAGTCGAGATGATAACACCAAGACAGTACCATAAAAAACAACTAGGTACCGTATGTAGTCGAAATGATAATACCAAGACAGTACCATAAAAACAGCTGAGTACCGGAAGTAGTCGAAATGACAACACCAAAACAGTACCATAAAAAATAGACTATGTACCGGATGTAGTCGAAATGACAACACCAAAACAGTACCATAAAAATCAAGTACGTCCCGGATGAACACATTTCTTCGTGTAGGATACTGACTAACTGGAGGAATCATCATACTATTGTGTACCTTTTTTATCATCAGAGAAACTGTTTCTTACATCTCTTCCCCCACGTAGTTGGAATAATACACCAAAAGCCACGAGTTGCAACACTGATTTTCTCTGCGGTTATGACTTGTGTCTTCCCAGGATGACCTTAAACAAGGAGAAGGTATGAAGTTCGTCACGTGTACCCGTTGAGCATTCAGATGTATGTCTCCTCCCCCCTTGCTGGTTTTGATACCTCAGAATCAGCAACACATTGTACGCAAATATACTTGAAATCTAGTGAGAAGAATAAAATTAACCCAAATGACTCCTGTGAGAATCAACTGCTGATCAAATCTCTACTCCTTAACTCTCTCTGACTATCTTTACCACCCTTTATGTCGGCTATTTGAAGTGACCACTGATGGAGTAAACCCGATATACCAAACTTGAAATTGAAGTAGAATTCTCCGTTCTTGTGACTTAAGCTTGCACAAATGTTGGAAGAACAGTGTAGAGAATTTGTGCTCCAAGCAAATCTCTAAGTACTTAATACCCCTCCCAAAGTATGAGACATTCATCACCTTTTGCGATTATCCACAACGTCTTTTGCGTGTGACACTGAGTACTACAACGTAACTCCTTTAAGTGATAGTTATCCAGGTCTTCAACCATCCACCCCGACTTCTGGAAACTAGATAAACCAAGTCTTCAACTTAAATCTTAAGCACGAGCAAGTTATCATTGAAAGTCATGCATCCAACCAACCCCGACTTCAAGATAAAATAAGAACACGCCTTCGTGAAATCCAACTTCAATGTCAATAAGTGATACCCAATCATCTCCACAGTCACTTAGAAAAATTAATACCTCATCTAGCCATTAAAATTTAAATTTCATGATTCGTTATCAAAAATTGATCCCGGTCTTGTCACCAAAAACAAACTTGTCACTTTGTCACTTTTAAACTTTAAATACAATCGATAACCGATTAATCATCAAATGTTCCAAAAATCTAGTTAATGATAACCCATAATTGAAACATTCGGTTAACCTACATAATCCAATAAAAAAAATAAAAATTTGTCACCCCATAATCCATATTACCAACTAATACACTCGACCCAATACTCAACCCAATTTAGTTAGTAATTTTCGGATCTATTGAACTATTTGCACATGGCTCAATCTTAATAACAAAAATAACCAACCTACTGTTTAGATTGCACAACATAAAGACTCGGTCCAAGTGTGAACTCAGCCCATTGCACAATTGCAATATCTAGCCTCGTATTGTGGTATTACCAACTAATACACTCGACCCAATACTCAACCCAATTTAGTTAGTAATTTTCAGATCTATTAAACTATTTGCACATGGCTCAATCTTAATAACAAAAATAACCAGCCTACTGTTTAGATTGCACAACATAAAGACCCGATCCAAGTGTGAACTCAGCCCATTGCACAATTGCAATATCCAGCCTCGTATTGTGGTTTTTTTCAATAAAGGCAGGCCCAATGATCTTGAGTAAACCCGGTCACAATTCATGTACCCGGGCCCAACATTTTGAGATATAACTCAATCATCCCTCTTTATATCCCTAATCCTTTTCTCATAGATAACCACTAACCCTAACCCTAATAATATTATCATCCGCCCCCACCACTCTTCTCCTCACAATTGATCTGCTCCCATTACTTTCGATACATCCAGCCTTCATCCATCCTCACATCTTACGACACCTTCCACAATCAAGAAACTTTAAAATTGAATCTCAACACAAAACCCTCTTTCTTTGCAGCTCAAACCAAAACTAATCCATGAATAATATAGAAGACATGAAGCTTCAAGATCTTTAATAGATCTCGGGTAGGTATTGTTGTGTTTCGTTTTGATTAATACCAATCGAATCAAAGAAATATCGTAACATAATTGTTATGAGTCTCTTTATTTTCGTACATCAAAGATGGTTTTACCATCACAGATCAATGATGATTCAATCTTTTCGTGTATTTTGATCTTTTGAGGGTCTTGAATTAATGAAACACACGAATCAAAATTAATCTGTGATCTTTTGATTTATTTTGATGTCATTCGAGTCTTGATGAGTTATGGATAGGATCGAGTCTAAAGAGGGTTTATGACCTTCACAATGATCAGTGATGAGTTTATGTTTCGTGTCCTTGATCATTAATGGTCATGACATAATTGAAACACACGAAACAAACAAACCTGAGATCATTTGAGTTATCCATTTAAAGTTCGAGCCTTGTTTTGGTTGATTGAAGGAGATGGGTTTAAGAGATTAGGTAGTGGATTTGTTGGCGATTGTTATTGTGATAAAGGGTTATAGGTAGATTGATAGATTTGTTGGATTGATGTGGATGAGGCTGTTGTAGTGGGCTGTTGATGTTGTAGTGGTTAATTGTTGTTGTTGATGGTTTTGATTAGTTGTGGTTTAGCAGTGTCCGTCTCTTCTTTCTTCTTTTCTGTTCATTTCATTTCTTTGGTTTCGTTTGACCTTGACTCAATTGAGTTTTACCGGGTCAACTCGGTAAATACCGAGTTGACTCGGTTTGGCTGTGGATAGCAAAACGCAACCAAGCAAATCGCAACCCTTTTCTTGCTAGTCAAAACGCAGTCTGTCTTTATACAAAACGCAACTTTACAAAATTTTGGGCAGCATAATGCTTGTACCTGCTTGCAAAAAGGGTCTTCAATAGGCAAAACGCAACACCAAAACGCAATCCGATCTTGACTAAACGCAACCATTCTTCACAAAACGCAACCTGCAAAATTTGTCCTTTTTGTACTTTTTCTTAAAAACCAGATCTGGGTTTTTTCTTTCATCAAAACGCAACTAAGAAGCAACTTGAACCCAGATCTGCTTGTGTTCTCGAGTTATTTCATTAAAGAAAAGGAAAGAAAAGGAAAGGAAACACTTTCCTACCAAAATTGGGAGGAAACACTTTTCTTCCATAATACACTAGATTTCCTTTCATTTCCTTCCATTTCCTTTCTTAAGTAATACTCGAGAACACAACATGGGCCGTTTCATTTTCACTTTCCTTTCTTTTTCTTTAATGAAATAACTCGAGAACGTCTTTTAAGCACCAAGAAAAAGTATAGACAACAAGAATACAACCATTTCCATGACTTTTTCACAAGAAAAAAAAACACGATGAACGATGAACAGTGACGTGAACAGTGATGAACAGTACCCGGAACATGAACAACAAATAATGATACAAATGACAAGACCAACCGGACCATAAATCGTAACCCCAACCCAAGAACGCAACCAGGCTCTGATACCAATTGAAGGACGAAATAATCTTAGATCCGGTGGTCTTGGTAGCTCAAATATGGAAGCAGTCATCATTGGAGAGAGAGTTAGAGAGAGATGGATGGAGAGAGTAAGTAAAACCACACTTTGATGTGTGTGTCAAATGATTTCTTCCAACACCCTCTCCATGTGTGGAGATGATTTAAATATGTCTTACAAAATGCCCTATAAAACGGGCTATGGTGTGGGGTTACAGTGGGTAAAGACCCGACCCACACCATAAATCATACTATTACTAACAAAACTATGAGCTATGCTAAACATGAAAATACATGGGGCGACCGAGTCTTTTTTTTAAACCTAACATTCCTTTCCTTATCTCTTTATATTGTTGTGATTCTTACTTAGTGTTAGTCTAGTTATTGTTTGTAGTTGTATATTGTTAGTTCATCTGGTTGGTTGGTTGAACATATAATCGAATCTAACGATTTTACAAGTAAATTTTTAAAACGTAAACTTAACCGGTAAACTATTCAACCCCCCCTCTTCTAGTTTCCACATAAATGTTTGGTTTGTTTATACCGATCGCTTAATTTATCATTGGTTGCTGATTATGTTTATCAATTTATACTAGTTTGCGTGCTTAAGTATGCGACTCATCATTCAACTGGATCTAGGAATGCAAAATATCTAGCTAGCTAAATGCCAGGATGGCTCTCTATATCCAAAATTTATATATCTAGAGTAATAAGATCATAAATATTGACCTATTTTTACCATTAGTTTATGTGAACAAGTTGGACTAGCAGGTGACCTGGGATCAACAAATAACGTGCTGATTCCTTTGGTAAAGACTCGGACAGTGGACTACTAGTATATAAAGAGTCGTTAAGCAGTAAGTGGATAAAATCTCAATGAGCTAGGGTTTAATAAGATCACTATTATTAATCTCCTAAGATAGATTATAATCAGCAAATAGGATGCTTTATGCAGATGCATTTAATTATAACAGAATTCTACGTGTCTAGGTTTTAGGAAGAAGTACCGCCTAAATCTTGGAATGATATGCCACCTCGAGATAATCACTCATTGCACTAAAATAAACAAACCTGCGTTTTAATCAGATTAATCATGGTTAATACAGTTTTCTTATATTTGACTAGACCCCTCTTCTATCTTTTGATTATTTGCGTGCGTATGTTATTGTGTCTTAAATTAATCTAAGTTACTATAGGTGCTGAGATAAATGAATATCATATAAACAAATATAAATGTAGCGGAACATGCACCTATCAACGGATCCATTGAGTCATATGATCAATCAAAATAAAAACAACGATTATTACCTTTGCAGTGTGATCGGTAGAATCAAAGAACAACCTTATCTTGTACACGATCTATCCAAGAAACCAAGTGACCAAATTAGATCACCTCTATGAATATCCACACTACACTTCACCGTATACCTCTTAGATGCTAGTCCTTAAACCCGTAATCTTGGGATCAAGTCTTGAATAATCTAGATTCAAGATTAAAAGATCAAAATTGAAAACCCTGGATGGGAAATCAATTTTGTGTCGTATGTATATTGGAGAGGGAGAGGGAGAACGTTTTTAATAACAGAATACACATTATGAGAAGATCTCTCACATATATTTGACCAAAAAAATTAATCCTTATCCTCTCCAATCCTTTCCTAGGTCGGCCCCTCTTGTGGGCTTGGTTGGGCTTCCCATTTAATTTTCAAGTCCAATAAATTAAGTACATCACTTAGTTATTGGTTGCGTGTATAAGCACTAGTCAAATTTATATATATATATAATATTAATC